>REGO01000081.1:3900940-3967309 GCA_010120015.1 Rhombomys opimus | reverse complement strand
ACCTAGTTTCCCTGAAACATTTTTAAAGCTGTTTTATGCACACATGAGCCATTCATACACAGTCTCTCCCTCCCTTAAAAACTAACAGTCCCAGAACTCAGGAGGCAGAGGCAGGCAGCTCTCCAGAAGTCTGTGGCCAAGCTGGTCTACAGAGTGAATTCTACGACAGCCAGGGGCACATGATGAGACCCTGCTGAGAGAGAGAGAGAGAGAAAGAAAGAGAGAGACTGGGGTTGATTAGAAACCGTTGCTCAGTACCTTACTGTCACTTAACACACTCACTGAGCGTGTGTCAGGCACTGTCGGCCGTTAGGAATTAGCAGAGAACGAAATAGGGACATCTCTCCTCATCCTGGAGTTGTATATCCCGTGGAAAATAAATTTAAAAAGAAACGTATGCTATGGAGAAAGGCAGCCCAAGGACAGAGGGAGAGGAGTGCGTGGCTGTTCCATCCAGAGTGGTAAGGAGACTAGATTCCAAGGTATAAGCCCCAAACTGAAAGGCTGGTTCAGCTAGGAGGGCTAAGGAGCAGCAGGCAAGGGAGCATCCTTTGCCTGCCCTCTGCTCACCTAGCTCCAAACCAGTGAGCAGTTCTGTGGCGTGCGGATCTCTTCTTGATGCTGTGACTTGTCAAGAGGCCTGTAAGGAGGGAGAGGGTTACTCTGGTTTGAGGAGATACACCTCAACATGCTGGAGAAGGTCCGGGGACTGCAGCACGTGGCAGCTGCTCGCTCTATTGTGCGTTAGGCAACAGCTGGACATGAATGATGGCATCCAATTGGTAACTACCCCCCCCTTTTGTGGTTTTTCAAGATAGGGTTTTCCTGTTGTAGCCTTGACTACTTTGGACTCACTTTGTAGACCAGGCTGGCCTCAAACTCACAGTGATCCACCTGCCTCCGCCTCCCTGTGATTAAAGGCATGTGCTGTCACAGCCGGCCATTTTTATTCAGCCTGGAATCACCTCCCAGAATGTTGCTGCTCAGGTCTATGGCAGGACTTCTCCCTCAGTTAACCTTTCAAGATGAGCCTAGGGCAATGCTTCATTAGGCATTTCTTTGCCTTTTTTTTGGGGGGGGGGAGGTAGAGGGGGGGAGTGTTTGAGATAGGGTTTCCCTGTGTAGCCTTCTCTGCCTTGGACTCTACAGACCAGGCTGGCCTCAACTTACAGTTATGTGCCTGCCTCTGCCTTCCCTACATGCTGGGATTACAGGCCTGCGCCAAGGTGACAATCAAGCTGACAATCAAAACGAATCACCTCAAAGCTACCTACGCCTTTAGGGTCAATTTGACCCTAAAGCACATGACTTTAGACAACGATCCCACCCTTGAAGTCTCATGTTTACCAAATAATGCAAAATCTAATCGGCCCCTGTGACTTCTCGTGGGCAGGCCCAGCCTGGTGCCTGCGGCTTTCCTCAGCAACCAGTAGCACATGATTCAATAAAGCAGATAAACTGTGCCAGACCAACTACAACCTACTGCCCAGATTTTAGGGTCCCCAAAGACCACCAGGAGCTGGACCACATATGCAAGAGAAAGAGCTTTATTCGGGCTTAAGCTCAGTCTCTCACCGTCACCAACAAAGTGGATCAGAGAGGAGAGCCCCGAGCAGCTGCATGGCAGGGTTTTTATTTGGGGTTTGAGCAAGAACCTGGAATTCCCAGCTTAGTGGTTACACGACTGGATGACATTCAGCAGGGGCAGGTTTGTTGCAGAGTGACTGGTTAAGTAATAACTAACACTGAGCGTCTGTCTGCAGACCATCAGTGGGCTGCCCGCACAGGTGCCCTACCCTGAGATGAGATTCCCTCCCATCCCTGTGGTTATCCTCAGGCTGTTGCTTGGGGAGGGGATTTTATGGCCTCATTTCTGGGTCTGATGACTTGGGGGAGAAGGGTCAGGCCTGGTCCTTTCACCGCATACGAGTGGAAACCAAGCCCTTAACATTTAGTCTGAGGCAGATGCTCATCTATTTTCTGCCTCCATAGATTTGCCATGACTGGTGGCATCCAACATACATTTTTTAAATTAAATTTTTATTTTTTATATTAATTACAGTTTATTCACTTTGTATCCCAGCTGTAGCCCCTTCCCTCATTCTCTCCCAATCCCTCCCTCTCTCATCTCCTCCCATTCCCCTCTCCAAGTCCACTGATAGGGGAGGTCCTCCTCCCCTTCCATCTGACCCTAGCTTATCAGGTCTCATCAGAACTGGCTGCATTGTCCTCCTCTATGGCCTGGCAAGGCTGCTTCCCCCTTGGGGGGGAGGGGGGCGGTCAAAGAGCCATGAGTTCATGTCAGAGACAGTCCCTGTTCCCCTTACTAGGGAACCCACTTGCCAATGTATAATTTTTAAAAAAAATAATTGATTTAATTTTATTTTATTAGCATAGATGTGAGGGTGTCAGATCCCCTAGAACTGGAGTTACAGACAGTTGTGAGCTGCCACATGGGTGCTGGAAATTGAGCCTGTGTCCTCTGGAAGAGGAGCTGGTGCTCTTAACCACTGAGCCATCTCTCCACCCCGCAATGTACAATTTTTGATCTGGCTCTTTTATGTAGCATGCTTTCAAGGTATATCCACGTTGTAGTATGTTTTGGCACCTCAGTCTTATTTAGTGCTAAACTGCTGTCCACTGTGTAATACGTATTAGTTATTTACATTTGGACTCTTGATTATTTCTACCATCAATAACATTTGACTATTAGTGGTTTTTATAACATTCTTTTTTTTTTTTTTTTTTGAGGCAGGGTTTCTCTGTGTAGCCTTAGCTGTCCTGGACTTACTTTGTAGACCAGGCTGGCCTCAAAATCACAGAGATCTGCCTGCCTCTGGCTCCCTGAGTGCTGGGATTAAAGGTGTGTGCCACCAAGCCCAGCTAACATTAATTTAAAACAATAACTCTACTCCATTTACTTATTGAGTTTGTGTAAGGGATGAGGTGTGGGGCTCCAGCACCGCAGCACAGGCGGACATAGAGAGCAACATGCAGGACTTGGCTCTTCCTTTCCACCGTCTGCGTCTGGGAACATTGAGCTGAAGGCCAGCCTGGGGTGCATGAAAGCCTGTCTCAAATTTCATTTATTGCTAAAGGCAGAGAGAGGAGATTAGTCAGGAACCTAAAAGTCAACTTCACTCTAACTTACAACTGGTCCTTTTGTCAGTGTCTTAGTGAAGGCTTCTATTGCTAGACACCGTGACCTCAGCAACTCTTACAAAGGAAAACATTTAATTGGGGCTGGCTTGCAGCTAAGAGGTTTAGTCCACTATCGTCATAGCGGGAAGCATGGTGGCACACAGGCAGACATAGGGATGGAAAAGCAACTGAGAGGTCTACATCCAGATCAACAAGCAGCGGGAAGAGAGAGACGCTGGACCTGGTTTGAGCATCTGGAACCTCAAAGGCCACCCCTAATGACACACTTCCTCCAATAAGGCCACCCCTCCTAGTAGTGCTACTCCCTTTGGGCCTAAGGGAGCCATTTTCACTCAAACCATCATAGTCAGATTGCTTGTAGCCACCGTGACTGGGGCAGGGTGGATCTCAAAGTAGTTTTAACTTGCATTTCCCCATGACTAGGTATGCTGAACCCTTCTGAAACTTTTAAATTAGTCATGTCAATCAAACAAAATATTTAACTAGATGTGGAGAGCCTAAAATAAGTTTACCAAAAAGACCACAAGATATTACCAAAAATACAGCTATATTTTAAATTTTACAAGTGCCTAAAGGGGAAAGCGGCCGATGGGACATCGCCTAAACTGTCCCGGGAAGTCCAGGGACAGTTTGTCTCGACGCCTTCCGACTGAGACCTGTTCGGTGTCATCTCTGGACCAGTTTCTGTGAGAGGCTTTCTGATGACCATAGAAGGACGGAACACAGGGAATGTCCGCAGAGTCACTCTTGCTGGGTCTTAGAAAATCCCCAACAATGCATGCACTGCCCTGTGGGCTGTTGGCGTTCTTTCCAACATAGGAACAGGATTTGTTCTCCTGAGGAAGCTTCCTGTGAAACTGCTCTGTACCAGGAGTAGGTCACCTGTCTGGCTCCCCGAGTCACACTTGGGCATCCAGGATGGGCTTGAGGAACCACCTGTTTCTCTCCGTAGGAACCTAAGGAGTCCCCGATAGGACAATTGCCATATCCACCAAATCTCTCAAACTGCTCCTCAGATCGCCAATCCTTATTTTTGCTCACCTTCATTCACGAATAACCAAACAGTTCTAAGTACAGGAAAGAGATCTTATTTAATGGCCAGGAAATAGGGGCGCAAAAGATACCTTCTGTCTGAGCAGTTCTAGGCTTTGTCTTCCTGGTAGGGCAGGGCTGGGAGGTTTTATCTTCTCTCACGATAAGAAAACCTCCAGACATCAGGGTTCCACTCTTTCTCCTTTGTGTGGCCACAGCACCAGTGTGTGTGCTTTTCTCACCATGATGAGACTATAATTAGCCCAAGGTCCAGTGACTTATGAATGGATGCACATGGCATCTAAACCAGACCCCTACTGGCCCCCTATTGGTGAGTGGGAGTGTGGGACCACTTGTGGCAGGGAGCTGGGGGCATGTTATCAGCATCCGGCTTAGCAAGCAAGTGACATCTGATGGAAGAGCAACAGGCAATGAGAAAGCTAATGGCCACAAGCGCAGACCAGCAAACCAGCAGATACAATGAAGCATTAAACAGACCTTATTATCCTGCGTCTAAAACAGAGGCCATCCCAGAGACTGAAACCATCTGCAGTTTAGTTACGTCTGTCCCTGAACCAGAGAGCCACAGCTGTCCTTGCAGGCTAGCTGGTCTAGAGACCAAACACCCTGTTCACAGAGCAGGCTCTTTTCTCTTCTCCTTCCTTCCTCCCTCCCTTCCTCCCTCCCTTCCTTCCTTCCTTCCTTCCTTCCTTCCTTCCTCCCTCCCTTCCTCCCTCCCTCCCTTCCTCCCTCCTTCCCACGCTCACAGAGTATAGCGTCTTTAGCCGTTGGGTCTCAGCGGTTAGTTGTAACATGAGCAACACAGAGGCAATAACCTTTACTATTTTGGGGGGTTCTGAGATCCTCATTTATCAGGGCCTTCTTCCACCCACATAGGGTTCCTTCTGTGCTACGACTTTCAGTTGCGGTTTCAACAACCTATTTTCTCTCAGCCCCACTCCCCCGGTGTGTGTACCCGGTTGTCCCCAGCCCAGGTTTGCACATCAGTGCTCTTGAAATGAGTGTCCCATCACTATCAGTTCTCTGTAGGCAACCACGCATGGCACAGAATGGGGTAAGGCCCTTGTCGGCAGCCTCACTTTGCTCTCTTGTGGGGAAAGGCCCGAGGCAGCGTCTACACAAGTAAGAACCCTCACCCGGCACTGACTGAAAGGGCCTTCTGTAATCTGTTTGCCCATCCCCTTCCAGGCAGAGGTTGCCTCATGCGTGTGTCCCGTCCATTGATGCAATCAGGAGCAAGCCTCACGGGGCTGGACAGTATGCCGTCAGAGTATTTACTGGAATGCCAGCGCCTTTGGCTATTTTTCATGCTGTGCCCAGGCTTTATGTAAAGCCATGGATCCACCTGTAGGGGCACCCGGGGGCAGATGGCCCTTACGTTGATGAGAGCATCTACTTCTGATTCCCTGGGGGGTCTAGGAGACAAGTAGTCCGCACACGGTAAGCCAAGGCCTCAGGTTCCTGCTCTGCCTCACTCTGTATTTTCTTCTGCATCTGTTGCCCTCACAGTGGCCATCACACATCTGGCAATTTCCTTAGCCCATGGACCATCCATAAGGTCAGGCCTTTGACTATTACCCCATCTCTCTGTACAGACCGTCATGAGCCAAGACTCTTCACTCAGCCCACTGTCCATTCTCTCATGCTCCTCTTTCCAACCACACTTTTGTACTGCCACCATTACCCTCTCTCTCTCTCTCTCTCTCTCTCTCTCTCTCTCTCTTCCCTGTGTGGCTCTGCTGCTGTCTGTCCTGGAACTCAGTCTGTGGATCAGGGTGACCTTGAACTCAGAGACCAACTTCCTGCTGGGAGTACAGGAATGCACCAGCACACCTGGCCCCACTCTTGTTTGGTGCCCTGCTGGTCCATCCATGGACAAGCATCAGCAGAAACTGGGGGCATCCTTTCTACATTTAGTTAGTGTCTTGCTGTGAAAAGACATGTCGGCTGAGGCAGCTTACAGAAGGAAGCATTTAATTGTGGGCTGGCTTACAGTTTCAGGGAGTTAGTCCATGAGCATGGTGGGAAGCATGATGGCGCTCAGGCAGGCACGCACTGGAGAAGCCGCTGTGAGCTACACCCTGATCTGCAGACTGGAGGCTGAGAGACTGGGCGTGGTACGGACTACTGAAACCTCAAAGCCCGCCACCAGGCCTGCAAGGCCACGCCTCCTAATCCTTCCTGCACAGTACACCAACTGGGAGCCAATCATTCAAGTAGATGGGAATGTGGGGTGCTATTCTCATTCAAACCACCACGGTCAGGTTTGGGTGAAGGATCAGTTACAGGAGGTGAAGGGGAAGCTCTTGGCTTGAAAAGACGTTGGCTGCCTGTGTGGTATGGGGCTCAGAGCTTGCCGACACCACCCCTCCCTGCTGTGAATACACACACCACTTTCTAGTGTTTGGGCTTGTGCCACTCCAGAAAGCAGATTGCCCAAAGACCTTCGGCCCACTCCCTTCGTGGGCTATACTTGTCATGGAAAGTGACATAGAGCCATCAATGGATCCATCTGTGGCAGCATCATACATAAAGACAGCAGCTATTCTAGGACTCTTCACTGAGCTTCCACACTTCCCATGACTGGGACCAAAACCCTACTATGACTGTCTCCTCCGGTGGTCATTGATGTAAGCCCCAACCATAATCCTCAGGTCTTCTTATGACTTCCAATATCAACGGACACTGGGGTTTCTTGGCTTGCTTAAAGGACTCATAGGCCTTTCCATCTGAGCAGCCCAGTTTTATGTCAGCTTGACAAAAGCTGGAGTCACTGGAGAGGGGGAACCGCAATAGAGGAAATGCCTCCATAAGATCCAGCCATAGGCAAGCTGCTGGAGGGCATCTTCTTAATTGTTGATGTGTGAGGACCCAGCCATCCCCGTGTGGGTGGTGCCATCCCCGGGCTGGTGGTCCTGGGTTCTATAAGAAGCAGACTAAACAACGCACGAGAAGCAACCCAGTAAGTAGCACTCCTCCATGGCTTCTGCATCAGCTCCTGCCTCCAGGTTCCTACCCGGCTTGAGTTCCTGCCCTCACTTCCTGAAATAAACTACAATGTGGAGGTGTAAGCCAAATAAACCCTTTCCTCCTCAACTTGTTTTTGGTCATGGCTTTTCATCAGAGCAATCGAAACCCTGACTAGAACACCAACCCAATCCTGCCCAGCACCTCATTTTATCATTTTATACAGAGAACAGGTGACCTGGTCAGGGCTGAGTATAAAGTTTGTCAATATCCTCAAAACCCCAAGAGTGCCTGTAATCACATTTACCTACACAGAATGTTGAAAGATTTTTTTTTTCATAGCCTTGTTGGGCATCATGCATGTTCTACCTGACCACAAAGATTCCCAAAATTTTTACCACCATGCCAGACCTTTGTAACTATGGGAATTGATTTCCCATCCATATTCCCTCAGGTTCACTTATACGTTCCCCAAATGGGCTTCCAAATTTGTACAGCATCCAGAAGCTAGCAATAAATCATCTTTATGGAGGATGGGCACCATAATAGAGCCAGGTCCTGGGCCACCATCCCCTGACAAATGGCGGGGCTGTGGAGACAACCTTGGGAAAACACTCTGAAAGTTTATTGTTGTCTAAACCATGGAAGTGCAAGCTGATCTTGGGATCCCGTGGCTAAGGGGCCACTGAAGAAAAAGTGAGGGGAATCCTCAATCAATGGACATTATGCTTTGCCCAGCTAGTCAGTTAGAAGGAAAATGTTGGACACAGCTGCATGAGTGGGCGGCACACTGCCTCATTTAACTCCCTGTAATCCAGAGTCGTTCTCCAAGAACTATCTGGCTTCCTCATTGACCACAGAGGGCTGTTGAAGGCGCTCTTGGCTAGGCAGAAAAACCTCTACCTTTCTAGCTCCTGGGCAGTTGCTGTATTTCGTTCTTACCCGAGGGGGCCAACTGTTGGGACTCACCACCCTTGGTGGGTGGGTGCTCCTGTGTTTTCCTACCTTATCTGCTGCCCCTTAGCGTTTGCCCCCTCAGCTAGAACCGCACGGCAGAGTCCACAGGGTGTACCCTAGAGTAGAACCCTGACACCAGAGTGTTCTCTCACGAGGGGGAGATGCGGACACTACCCTTCCTGGGGGAGGGCAGAATGGGTTTAGTTGTTCCTGCAGGGCTCCTGGGTGCAATGGCAGGGCCAATGCCGAGGGCAATGAGACTGTAACTAAGGTGAGGGCACACAAGCACAGAGATGTTTTCCCCCAATCCCTGGCTACCGTCACCGCTGGCCCCAGCGCCGTGGGGCTTCCTGTGAGCCCGTACTTTGCACTCCAGTAGCCTTGCAGACGCTGCCTCAGTCACTGCTCTACGCTGTGAAGAGACACCAGGACCAAAGCGACTCTTGGAAAGCGATTACCTGGGGGATTGCCTATGGCTCCGGAGGATCAGCCCACTATTATCACGGCGGGGAGAAGGCAGGCACGGAGCCGGGGCAGTAGCTGAAAGCCTTACATCCTGATCTTCAGGCATCAGGCCTGAAACCTCAAAGCCAAGCCGCCAGCAATACACTCACTCCAACAAAGCCACATCACCTTCTGGTCCTCAGTTGCACTCCCTGGTGACTAAGCACTCAGATATGAGCGTATGGGGGGCGGGGGGCATTCTCATCCCAACCACAAGAGGGACCAATTCAATTTAATCCCTGCTAGTCTAGTGGCCATGGGTTACCCCCTCTCCGCCCCCCCCCCACTAATACATAAAAGTAGATTTCAAAATTCCTCAATTTGGGACAGCACGTTCTGTTCCTTTTCATTCATACATTCTACCCTGCTCTTTCTCTTTCTGTCTGAGTTTGATGGTAAGGGAGTTATTGCTGGGCGATGGTAGCGTACACCTTTTACAGATCAAGTTCCAGGACAGCCAGGGCTACACAGAGAAGCCCTGTCTCAAAACAGGAGCAAGAGAGTTATAACTTTCCAACTAATTTTTCTATTAGATTATGAGTAGAGAATGATGTCTCTATTTTGTAATTTATTTTTCCTGACCTAACTCCTGAAGAGTCAACTAGTTTTGAAAATATCCTATAAATACATGAAAATTATTAAGATAATTTTCTAGTTTTCAGCATATAAATCAGAAAGTATTAAGCAGCTCTTTAAAATTGTTCCATGGGTTAACCTATGTCTCTGGCCTGAAAGAAGTGTAAGATAACCCTGCTTGTTGACATGCTTTTGTTTCTAGTTTTTGTTATTAACACATCAAAATATAGTACTAATAAAATTTAATAAGATTATCTAAAAAAAAGAAAAAAAAAGATTATCTGTTTTTAAAAAAAAAAATTCATAGCCCTGTTATTCAAGAATCTTTGTTTCAGTGTTTACTTTTTGGTCAATATTTACGCGTCTAGTATTAAGAACATTGACTCTGCTGAACTTAGTAAAGACACAACAGAATCTCATTGTCCTAGTTTGGGCTACATTCCTGTGATGAAACACCATGGCCGAAGCAACGCGGGGAGGAGAGGGTGTAGCTGACTTATGCTTCGTCATCCCCAGTCATCCTTGAGGGAGGTCAAGTGCAGGAACTCAAACAGGTCAGGAACCAGGAGTGCGGAGCTGCCGTGGAGGAGTGCTGCTTACCAGCTTGCTCCTCACGGTTCGCTCAGCCTGCTTTGTTACAGAACCCACGACCCAGCTTATGAAATACCATCCCCAAGGCAAAGACGCAATGTGGCAGGACCCCTGGAAGGTGATGTTACCTGAGTTGCTAGCATCAAAGCCTGAGCCCTGATGTTCTAACAAGGTAGGCTGGACATGGGCTGATTAGTAACGGTGAGAAACTGAGAAAGGAGATCTATTCAACATGACCACAGTGGAAAGAGAAACAAAGAGGTTCTAGGACCGCACACTTTTCCTGTTGTTGAGACATAATACCCAAACCAAAGAAACTTAAGAGGGGAAAAGGTTTATTCTGCTCACAATTCAAGGGATCAACCCATGATGGTGGAGCTTGGAGGTAGGAAGTGATGAACTTAGCAGCGTCCTCTTTCTGCTTTTTATTTGGTTCAGGACTCTGGTCAATGGATTGCGATGCCTGCGGTTAAGGTGGGTCTTCCCTCCTCACTTATCATAATCAAGACCATCCCTCACAGGCAAGTGCGGAGGGAGTCTACATCCTGTGAGGCTACAGTAACTACTTACCCACCACAGCCTCCAAGCCCATCTTCAGGGCGTTGGAGGTTTAACTGGAGAGCAGGAGGTGTGCATGACTAGGCAGTCCCGGTGGGGGATGGTCCTGCCTCCCGCCCCTTTAGCTCCAGTCTCTCCTGCATATGGTCTAACAAGTCAGCACTGCGTGGAATCTCTTCCTGAGAAACAAGCCTCCCCCGGGCTTCTCCCAGGACCTCAGGCCATTTCTTTCTCAGGCTGTGGGAGTCCACTGTTTCAAAAGTCTAATGGCCAGAGGGAGGTCTATGATAACTGGCTTTAGGGTGGCTTCACTCCCACCAGGACGGCTGTGGTGACGGCAGCAGCCCTCAGTGGGATTAACTGTCCTAATAAAGGCCTGCTCAAGCAGCCCTGCTCCTGCCAACATGAGAGAACGCGACAAGCAGGCTCCATCCGTGAGCCAGGAGGCCGTCTCCCACCACGCACCGATTCTGCCCCATCCTCCCCCCACCCTCCCAGCTGCCATTCTGCCTTCAGACGAGACATCCACAACCAAACACCGCGAAGAGGGAAGCAGCGAGTGGGACCGCCTGTCTTGAGTACAGGCGCAACCTTGGGCTTTCCAGCCCAGACAGGCCGCTGAGCAGAAGCACCTTGGGCCTTGCAGATAGAACTGGCTGGAAGAGAGGAGACACTGTAGAGACAGGTGCGTCCTTCCCTTTGGCCCCCAGACTACTGAAACTGTGGGCCGCAAAGAAATTAACATCTCCACAGGGACCTGCCTCTCCGTCGCTGGGGTGACAGGTAAGCCGTGTCTCCCCCTTCTCCTAAGGCCCCGGCAACAACCCAAAGTGCACTCGGGGAACCACTCTGTTTACTGGGCCCCCTTACAGAGCCTGGCGTGTAGGGGCGTTCCTCCGGCAATGGGCTGGATCTAAAGAGCCTCCTCCACCAGGGATGAGGCTCTCCCACAGCTGCACAGACGGGGTGCCCTGCCCGGGTATTCCAGCCTGGTACACGCTAGCCCCTCCCCAAGGCCACATCCAATAACAGCAGAGTTTCCTGCGACCGGAAGTAGGAAGCAGCGACTGTCGGACACTCAGGAGGACACTTCCTTGAGGTGCAAACCACCACCAAGGCCAGCCGGGATGACGCTTTTGCAAAGAATTGAAGCTGAAGTCCTTAAGGTGTTGGCTCCTTGCCGGGAGGACAGTCGCTCACAGCACTCAGGAAGAGACTTCATAGTGCCAAACAACTTGTCAGACCACTCTGTAGGAGACACTGGAGCGGAGACAATGATGGGAAGGGAATGAGTGGGACCACGCCTTGACCAGGACTGCTCGGTGATGCATACTTCTTGCCCTCCATGTAAATCTAAACCCCATGCTAGGCCCCCAACAAGAGCCTGGGGATCGCTGGACCTCTTTCTTCGGTCTTCTTCACAGGGTGGCCTCAGTGTATAAATCTTCTCTGAATTTCACTATAATTTTTGTCTTGTCCCTAATTGTGGGGACAAGTGGTTAAGCCTGGCCTGCTAGGGCTGCCAGAGGCCAGGCGTAACACACTTTTCCACCTCCGCCTAGCCACCTGGGCTGGAAAAGGGCGGTGACAACTATTCCAACAAAGGGAAGAATGCTAAGAATTTATGAGCAAACACGGGAAGAGCTGGCTTCATCTTGGCTAACCTAGCCTGTAGCTTTAGAGTGGGGCTAGGAGCCAGGTTCTGGTGAAGGTGCCCTGTGTTTGGTAGTGTGTATATGACCTCCTCCCCTCCTGCCCACATGATGGGCCAGGCTGCTCTGCCGTTGGTAGGTTGTTTTCCCAGAGAGCGGGGTGAAGGATGGTGTCCTTCCACAACCCCCCCACCAGGTTCTTTGCCTAGGCCACAAATTAAATGAGCACAAAACGGATTGACAAGAGAAACCCTGTATTTAATTATGGCTATGTGCACAAGACTCCCAGGCGATACAGGACTCCCAGAATGGCTGGCTAAAATTTACACGGCATTCTGAGTTGCGGAGAAGATAAGGTCAAGGCTTGTTGTGGCGTGTGACAATGATCCAGTCTGGGGGGAGAGAGGAGGAACTGAGGCAGCCTTGGTGTAGAAAGACTGTCTTGTTTCCTCTGGCAGTTTCAAGGTATCTCCGAGTAGCCCTCAGAATAGGTGATTGTTTGGGCTGGTGTCACAGTCAGACCTCCTCTCCTGTTGTCCCAGTTGATCTCTGTTGTGGGTCAGATTCCGGGAGAGGATTCACAGCAACGGTGTTCCCTGTGTGGCCCCCTGTAGGCAAATAAGAGAGGCTCACACAAAGCCTGCCTGCACCCCATCTCCTAAGTGCCCCAGTTCCGAGAATCAGACTGGCATATTCAAAGATGGCATTTCCTAAAGTCCTTCGCCCATTCATAGAGAGGCGGCTCTTATTTCCATTTTCGGATTGCATAAGGATTAAGTGGGATAATGAATGCTTTCAAACCTGCTTTGCTGGAATTAAAGCTTTACACAAATACTCATCTTGAGCCCATAGGAAAGAGAGCGGGCTGTTTTGTGTGGGGTAAGGTTTTCAGAGTGCGGCTCATGAGCCAGCAGCAGCAGTCATGAGAAGAGAGGGAAGACACCAGTGGCCATAGGGAAGGAAAAAAGGAAAACCCATCCCTGTACTATTCTGTATTCTCAGCTGGGTCCCTATCCTAAGAAAATGATTTTATATATATATATATACACATATATAATAAAAAATATATATACACCTTACTTGGGGATTTATTTATTTATTATTGATAATTGTTTTGAAATAGAGTCTCTCTATGTAGCTCTGGCTGTACACCAGGCTGGCATCAGATTATGGAGATCTATCAGCCTCTGCCTCCCCAGTTCTGGGATCACAACTATCCATTCTTTTTTTAATATATATTTTTTAACCCATTAATTCAGGCTGCCCTTGAACTCCAAGCTGAAGCTATTCTTTTGCCTCCAGAGTAGTTGGGCTTTAGCTACCAGTCACTCACGCATACACTGATCATTCGAGCCTAATGAGGGTTAGGTCCACAGTCCCAGCACTCAGGCCCCTGAGACAGAAGAATTCTGTGTTCAAGGCCAGCTTGAGCTCTATGGAAAGACTATCTCAAAAGAGAGAGAGAGAGAGAGAGAGAGAGAGAGAGAGAGAGAGAGAGAGAAAGAGAAGGGTATTCCTTCCTTGAGGTCCCTCTCAATCCTGGGAGTTCTTTCTTGATTTTCCTTACTGGAGCATAGCAAAAGCTGATGATGAGAAAGAAAGGAGATGCAGGCGTACGTGGAAAACACTCAGAAAGAACGGACAGGCTAAAACTTCAGTCGGTAGCCTCTCCAGGGACACAAAGATGGGCTGGAACAGGCAGGTTAGAACAAGGACAGGCAAGGCTGGCTGTGCCGATGACAGGTCCGCTCCGAGCGTCTTCCGCTGAACTGCAGGGTCACCGTTTTTGGTAGGCTGGCCGGGTAGTGAGTTCTCAGGAGTCACGCCAGACTCCTACCCCCATCCAACCTGCTGCCCTAACACTGGCACTGAAGGCACACACAGCTACGCTGGACTCTTCCTTCCTTCATTCACTCTTTCACTCACTCATTCATAGTGGTCTCACTATGCAGCACTGCCTGGCCTGGAACTCACCATGTAGATAAGACTGGACTTCAACTCAAAGAGACCTGCTTGCCTCTGTGTCCAAGCGCTAGAATGAAAAGTGTGGGCCCCACCCCCGCCCCAGCTCACACCCCGCTTCTTATTTGGATGCTAGGGAGTCAAAGCATGTCCTCACCCTTGCACAGAAAGTCCTCTTCACTGAGCTGTCTCCCTAGCCTTTTTTTTTTTTTTTTTTCTGCCTTTAAACAGTACTCAAGACTGGCTTATTTATAATCAAGAGAAATCTATTTGGCTTTTGATCCTGGAGGCTGAAAGTCCACAGAAGTCCAAGATGAAAGGCCATCTCTAGCCAGGAAATTTCTTGTGAGTCATGGCCTGGGAAAAACAATATATAGCAAGAAAGAAAGAGAGACAGAGACGGAGACAGAGAGAGATCAGCATCAGCCCAGAGGACCGGATCAGAAACCCTATAGCCTTTAATAACCCGTATTCACCCATATTCGCCATTTCAAACATATGCCTCCTGGCAGGCACATCCAAACAATGTGGGGAGGATGGATACCAGCATCCCTTGGTAATATCTAGAAAAGGCTGAAAATTCTGGCATCAGAGCAGGCTGGCTGCTTTCTGTGAATCTTAGGTGAACACGGCTGGAGAGAGGCTCAGCAGTTAAGATCACTGGCTGCTCTTCCAGCAGACCAGGATCAATTCCCAGCACCCAATGGCAGCTTATAACTGTTCAAAACTCCAGGCCTAGGTCATCAAATACCCTCTCTGGCCTCCATGGCACCAAGCACACGCACGCACGTGCTGTGCTTGTGTCTGGTACACAGGCATGCATGCAAACAAACAAACAAACAAAAACACTCATACAAATGAAATATTTTTTGTTGTGGTTTGTTTTTTTCAGAAAGGGTTTCTCTGTGTAGTCCCAGCTGTCCCAGAACTTACTCTGTAGACCAGGCTGGCCTCAAGCTCAGAGGTCAGCTTGCTTCTGCCTCTTGAGTGCTGGACTTAAAGGTGTGTGCCACCATTGCCCAGCTGGATAAAATAAATTTTTTTTTTTTCAAATAAATTTTAAAAGAGAAAATTAGGAAGGTACAAGCCCATAACTGTTTTGCTTTGTTTTTTTGTTTTTGTTTGTTTGTTTTGTTACAAGGTTTCTCTGTGTATCCCTGGCTGCCCTGGACTTGCTTTATAGACCAGGCTGGCCTTGAACTCACAGAGATCTGCCTGCCTCTACCTCCCTGAGTGCTGGGATTACAGGCACACCCCACCTCAGCCAGCCACTTTTAATATTTTGATTTAATTTAATTAATTTTCTTGGAGACAGAGTCTCTCTGTTATGTAGCTCTGGCTGTCCTGAAACTTTCAATAAAGACCAGACTAGGTGTGAACGCACAGAGACCTGCCTGTTGTTGATTTGTTGGTGTGTGATGTGTGTGTGTGTGTGTGTGTGTGTGTGTGTGTGTGTGTGTGTGTGTGCGTGTGCAGGCAGGCATGCCATAGTGCACAGATGGAAGTCAGAGGACAACTTTTGGGAGTCTATTCTTGCCTTCCACCATGAGTTGCTGGGTGGAGCTTTAGTCACCAGGCTTTCCTGGTGCTTTTACCCACTGACCGATCTCACTCGCTCTGACCTAGAGCTGGTGGCAAGACTCAGCTCGGCTATGATCCTCCCCGCCCATCCTCGCCACAGCTATTCCCTCCATCTCCTCCAGGTCTGCAGCCAGCAGAACAGTTGCCCGAAGTCCTGGCTGAGAACCTGTGACTGTGTCCTGGTACTGCAGGGGAATTAGGGTTGCCTGAGAATTAAGGCTCCTAATCAACTGACCTTAAAATAGGAGATCATCCTGGATCATCCAGAGGGCCTCACTGTAATTCCTAGATTCCTTAAGTGCAGGACAGAGCAGGGGAGAAGCAGAGGGGTGTCAGTGATGAGGTGTGAAGTGAACTAGATCAGCTTGTGGGTGTCCAGAGCTGAACATGCACGAGCCCCCAGAAAAATGAGGCTCTGCTGACACCTCGATTTCAGCCCACCGAGCCCCCCCAACCCCCCTAGATGATGTGCCATAACCTGCATGGCTCCAGGGACTCAACTGATAGGAGCCTTGAGTGAATGAAGACAAGACAGACACATGGACACAGGTATACCGAAAAGCTGCACTGTGTGCCCTGGGCTCTCCAATGGAGACACTGGAAACACACACCAGCTCCTCCCCACTCAGAGGGTTTATTTACATACCGAAGGGGAAGGCAGGGCTGCTGCATACAGCTCAATCAAAGAGGCAGGGTTTCATGATTTACACAGCTGAACAAAGAGGTGGGTTTTGCTAATCTCAGCAGGAGCAGGCTCTGTAGGGAAACACTCCTCAGGCTGTAAATACCCAGGAGAGGAAGCTACAGTGAACATATTCTGCACATGCCATCGACATTTGAGCTTGGACCAGGAGGAAAGGCTTTACCCCTTCCCAAGGGTTTAGGTCACTGGGTGTCCCTGACATGGCTGTACCCATGGCGACAGCACATACTCAGGGTTCCTCTGCTTCCCACAGTAGTGCATCTGGGTTGCTTTAAGCTCCTGCACTTGTGGTAACTTGTGACAGCAGCTCAGGAAAGCATGTGACATTGTCTAAGCACTGAAATGGGGCAGGGAGCCAGGAGGCCAAACCAGTATTGCCACCAATTCACTCTGTTTTTTTGCAAAGTTTCCCTAGTTCTTCTGATTTTCAGTCTTCTTATGCTCCCACAGCCACAAAGGGCAACAGTGAGTCAGGTCCAGAGATGATGAATGTAGCCACAGCAGTCCCCAACCACAGGAAACTGCCATTCAAGAAAACTGAAGAGGCCACGGGAGTAGGTTTCTGTGTCTGTCAGTACTGGTCTGGCCTCTTGGGGAAGCCACCAGCTCAAGTCTTGGATCCTTGATCCTCAGCAGTGGCTTTCCCAGAGCAGAAAGCAGAGGTGAGAGCTGGCCAAGCTGGGAAATCTAAGAAAGGCCTGAGTCAAGCAAGATGTGGGCACAGATAACACTGGGCACAGCTTCCCCAGACTTCCTGTCTAGAAAGGGAACTACTTGAGGGCGAAACCTCGACGGCATCTGAATACGACACAGCTGCCTTTGAATTCCTGCCTCAATTCAGGGATCAACTGGATCTGACACAGGCACAGACTCCTAAGAAACATCATTTAATAATCCTGGCTTCCAGGTAGTCTCCACTTGTGGTACTTATCCCTGCTAGAGCCAGGAGTAGGCCGACAGCCTTGCCCGGGGCACACACACGATCGAGGCTTGTCGCGAGGCCATGCTACAGGAAAGCACTCACGTTTGTCCAGCTATGGAATGCCTCGCACGCCACGTGCGTCTGCAGTGAATGAGAGTCATGAATGAGGAAGAAGTTTTAGTTTCAAGGTAACAAGATTGTATTTCCTTCAGGATAACCCAGCCTATCTGGCCTGATAAAATACACGGGTGCATTAAAAAAGTTGCAGGACACAAATAAAAGATACAGTTTTGTCCCTGTGATGGCTATTCTTATTTGTCCACTTAACTACACCTGAATTTAACTAAAATCCCAAACTAAAGGACACACCTGTGGGGGATTTTTGCTTTATTTGAAGTATGAAGATACACTCCTAATCTTGATCTTTGAGACAGAAAGACGAACCTTTAATCAGATTTTTTTTTTTTTTTTTTTTTTTTTTTTTTTTTTTTTTAGGCAGGGTTTCTCTGTGCAGTACTGGCTATCCTAGAACTCATATTGTAGACCAGGCTGGCCTTGAACTCAGAGATCCATCTGCCTCTGTCTCCCAAGTGCTGATCAAAGGTGTTTGTACCACTATCCAGCACAAGGCAGATCTTTTGATCTGAAAAGACACACCTTTAATCTGGATTTAAAGGCTGGGAGACACACCTTCAATCTGGGCCATACCTTAAACTGGAAGTTTATGTAAGAACGTGGAAGAAGGAAGCTTTTGCTCTTTGCCTGACTGCCCTCAACTTGCTAGAACATCTATCTGTTCCTCCACTGGCATTAGAATCTACCTCTTCCCAGAAGGCCAGCTGAGACAACCCGCCTCATGGACTGAGCAACTTCTGGATTCTTTGACTTTCCACTCATAGTCAGCTTTTGTTGAATTAGCTGGACCACAGCCTATGAGTCATTTTAACAAATCCCATTTCTATACATATAGAGAGAGTCATTCTATCAGTTGTTACTCTAGAGAACCCTGACTGACACAGTCCCTAACTGGGCTCTCCTTTACTCTGAGCATTGTCTTCTGATTGCCCACCAGCTTTTAGTGATCTGCAACAGGAGTGGCCGAGGGGCAGAACTAAAAAGGAGACCTTTTGGTACCCATCAGGCAGATGTCCACTATGAGGCATCTTAACTTCGAAGGAGCCTTGGCCTGTTTTATTCTACAAAGTTAGAGGTGGGTGTGCCAGTCACTTTACCTGATTGCTTTCTCACAGATTCAAAGTACACACACACACACACACACACACACACATACACACAATGCATTACATTTTTTGAAGGAGTACACGTGTGTGGACACACATGCCATGTGAGATCAGAGGTAAATCAGTGGGAGGCAATTCTTCCCTTCTACCATGTAATCTCAGGGATTGAACTCAGCTTGTCGGGTGTGATGCTGGGCACCTTTGTCCATTTAGTTATCTTGCCAGTCCCCTGACCTCTCTTGATGTAGTCAGTACCCAGAAAAAAGCTTTAAAAGGACACAGTACTTTTTGTGTCTGTTATTTGTAATAAAACAGAATGTCTGTATAAATGTACTAAAACTGAGTCTTTTTAATAATTACGTTATTTACTTACTCATTTCTTTATTTTGTCTGTATACGCACACGCACACACACACACACACACACGTAGTGTGTCACTACCCGGCATGTGTGTCAAAGGATGATTGTGGGAGTTAGTCCTGCTCCTCCATTATGTGGTTGTGTCCCAAGGACCTAACACAAATCAGGCTCGGTGGCAAGAGCCTTTACCCTCTAAGCATCTCACTGGTGGTGGAGTGATTTTCATAATGGAAAAGTACTGCCCTTCCCAGTGAGGTCACTCTTGTAAAGTATACAGATGCAGCAGGGCCAGAAACAGGTCCAGCCCGGGGGAAAAAAAAAAAAAAAAAAACAGCCTTCAAAGGTCATATCCGGGCAAAGGCACTGGAGCAAGACACCCAAGACACCCAAGAGAGCTGTGAGGCTTCAGGCTTGTTAGATTTCCTGCTCATCGATTAAGGGAAAAGAAAAATGAACACAAGAAAAGTGGGACAAGAAGAACTTTGCTGGATTCTCGGTAAAATGTGGCCACTTAAGCTTCAATTTGGGTCTCTAGATTAAAAAAAAAAAAGCTCTAATACACTAATTGAATTTTGTGCTTCTATGTAATGAGAAAGCAGGAAAGAGTAAAGAGCCTGAGGTAGGTCCTGAAATGGCTCAAGTCCACCAATGTCTGCCAGCCTCCCGGGCTGCCTCAGACAAAGTTTGAATCTCCAAATGTCAAGGGCACTGCTCACAGGCTAAAGCCGGCACAACTTTGAGCGAAAAGAATGGAGAGGCATCGTGAGTGCTGGCTGGGCAAGCCTGAGGCGCACAGTGGAAGAAAAGAACTGACTCTTGAAAGCTGTCCTCTGACCTCTGAAAGCTCACTGTGACATACGTGGACACACACACACACGATAACTAACTGTAATTTTCAAAATAAGCCTTTCTCTTCATGTATTATGTATGTCAGGTACTCTATTAGGGTGACAGAAAGCTGATTGACATAGCACCTCTCCAATGCTCTCAAACACCCTGTTCTTGAATCCAGACTTTCCTAACCTGTTCCTTATTAAGCTCTCCTCAGTGACAGTGTTTGAAAGGCTGAAGCAGGAGGATCATCATGAGTTCAAGGCTAGCCTGGATTACATCTAAGGCAGCCTGAGCTTCATAGCAAGATCCTGTCTCAAAAAAACCAAAACCGAAAATAAACAAAACATCAACAACAAAAAATCCCTTTTCTCAGGACAGAATTAGTCAGCAAATTCCCATGGGGTATCTGTAGAGACAAAAGGCCAAAAATAAAAGCGGGGTTGCCACACTTTACAGCTATCTGATGGCTATTAGCAGCTTGACTCGAACGACACATGCTATCTTAACACAAACCTCTAGAGCCCAACCTAAGCCCGCAGTGGAAAACTCACTACCTAACCCAGTGAAACACCCTGTCTATCCAGAATGGACCCCTCTGCGGCAGTGTATTTGTGAACCCCAGAACTGTGAGCAGTAAAACCCTGTTTCTTGTTTGCTGTGGTGGAGCTCTATCACACACTAAGAACTTTCTCTTTATTGTAAACAGGTGATTCGGGTGTGGTTCAGAGCCCTAGCACTCACCTTTCATCCAAGAGCTTTCTGTACACAGGAGTTAATAAAGTTAACCCTAGGTCAAGAGGCAGAGCAAGAAACCAGCTGACAGGGATGAAAGAGTAGGAGGGATTTTGAGCTGAGGGGTATTTAAGACAGCCTGGAGAAAAAGGAAAGGCTTTCAGCTTAAGCTCTGGCTTCAGTTTAGGCTTCAGCTCCTCAGCTCCCTGGCTTTGGGGCCTTCGAGCTAGCCTTTGACCTTGGGGTCTTGTTTTGTTTTGCCTTTTCCTCCTGGGTTGTCCCTTATACCAGTAAGCCTTTTTTTTTTTTTTTTTTTTTTTTTTTTTTTTTTTTTTTTTTTCATCCAGACCTGAGCGGAGAAGCTGAGGTGCTTCCTCTGCTTCTCTGAACTAGCAGGTTTTCACCCCAGCACCTGGCTCCTGAGTCTTTACTGGTAAAATAGAACAGCTGGGGTTTTCATTTTTGTTTACAACAACACCCTCTACACATCTGCCTACCCCGAAATGGCCCCCACAATTAGACCAACTAACTTTTCCCTTCAACTGCTCTCAAAGGCTTTGGCTCCTCTCGGCCATCTTTCCCTTCCCTGGAAATTGTCCCACGGTCCCTCTTGCAGCTTGTTTGTTTTGAGCAAAGAAAACACAGATTTATTACAGAAAAATAAAAAGAACTGAGAACCGGGAGGGTTCCCAGGGAGGAATACCCAGTGCAACGCATCCCACTAAGCTGCTCTTTGTCTTTGCCCCTTGCATTCATTTTCTTTGCTGTGCATATAGAAGGAAGGGTTTATTTGGGCTTAAGGTTCCACAGTTGAGTCCGTCACCTTTAAAGTGGAGAAGCATAGCAGCGGGCAGGCATCGGCAGCAGCTGAGGCCACGCCCCTTCACGGAGACCTCTTTGCCCAGTAGGTGATTGCCTCGGTTTAAAGAGTTCCCAGGACAAAGCTTCAAGCCACGAGAGCCACTGTTCATCTTGACCAAGGGAGCAGCGAGCTGTTTGCAGGATGTTTTCAGCGAGGTGTTCTTGGTGGGAGTGAAATGGTGAAGCCCATCCTCTGTGGGAAGAGGGCCTCCTCACCTCTGCTCAGAGGGTGCCTCATTAGTTTACGGCTGTCAAGCCTGTTTCTAAAAGGTTCTGTTCCTTAACAGTTCAGCGTGTAAACACATTTTTGTCTGCTAGAGCCAACTCTGTCATCCGGGCATTTTAAAACTCTCCGCCATAGTCTAAGTCAGGTTTGTGGGCAAACTGTGAGACCCAGGAGTGTGATGCCTGAGTCTCACCTCTCACACTGACTCTTTTTTCTTCTGCTCTTTTAAGATTTTTTTCCAGCGGGGTGTGATAGCGAACCCCTTTAGCTCTGACACTTGCAAGGCCAAGGCATGTAGGCCTCTTCCGTAAGGTCAAGGCTGGCTTGGGCTACATAACAAGCTCCAGGGCAGCCAATGCTACACAGTGAGACATTGTCTCAAAGCAAAAAATGAAACAATTTCCTCTCACTTCCTGCTTGGGCAGAGGCCTTTCCTGCACAGCGTGGACGCTCTACGGAATCTCTCTCACCAGCAGACCCGGCTGTGTGTGGGACCTCTTGTGTTGTCAGAGTTCTGCAGCCTTGGGCTTCCCCTGACCATCTCAGTCCTGTGGGATTTACTTGTTCTGTCTGGAAGCCTGTACAGTTTCTCTTTAGCTTCACAGCTGAGGAGTCTTATAGGGTATTCCTACTTGTGTGCCCTTTCCTGTCTGGCCTGGAAGTCACTGAGTCAGACACAAATTTTTCTTAAACCTCTGAGTGAGTCTCTTTGACCATTTACTGAATTTCTGGACTTTTCCCAACAGTTTCTTTCCCCTTTGAGTTCCTGTTTCTCTCTTCAGGTGCTCAGGGCCTCCCCTCCAGGTCTTACATCATGACACAATGACATGGGTATTAAAAAGTAAAATGGGGGACCACTGGAGAGACGGCCCAGGGGTTAAGAGAGTTTGCTGCTCTTCCAGAGACCCTGGATTAGCCCACATGGTGGCTAACATCTGTCTGTCACTCCAGTCTTAGGAAATCCTATGTCATCCTCTGGCCTCTAACGGGCAGATGTGGTATACATAGACACATGTAGGCAAAAAACACTCATATACATAAAATAAAAATAAATACAAAAAAAAAAGTAGAAAAAGCAGAACCAGCTGTGGTGGGACACACGTGTAGTCCCAGCACTTGGGAGACCGAAGCAGAGGGACCACAAGCTCAACACGAGCCCGGATGACATAGCCAGACCCTGTCTCAAAACAAATCAAGATGGTAGAAAACCCCCAGCTGTGTGATCCCAGGACAGCTCACTAACCTGGGCCTGTTTCCTGAGCTGAGCTGGAGGGTAATCGTAACTACATCTTGCTTTAGCCAGAAGTAAGTGCACCAACCTTTTAGTACATTTTCAGTCTTAGTTGTTTGGTTTGAGGGTTTGCAGTTGCTGAGGCAGGGTTTGAGGGGACTTAGGAGGGCGCTGCCTTACCATGTGGCTGTTTCAGTCAGTGTCCTATTGCTGTGAGGAGACACTGGGACTGTGGCAGCTCTTGCGGAGGGAAGCGTTTCGTTGGGGCTACAGTTTCAGAGGGTTGGTCCATTCAGTCAGCATGGCAGGAAGCGTGTCGGTGTGCAGGAGGACATGGAGCTGGAGAGGTCTACATCCAGATCCACAGGCAGCACCAAGAGAGAGCGCCACTGGGCCTGGCTTGGCCCTCCCCAAATAACACACTTCCTTCAGCAGGGCCACACCCCTTAATCCTTGTCAAGTAGTGCCACTCCCTAATGACCAAACTTTCAAAACTATGAAGAGCCTATGGGGGACATTCTTTGTTGTTATTGTTGTTGTTTGGGTTTAGTTTTTGGATTGGTTTTTGGTTTTTTGAGACAAGATTTCTCTGTGTATCGTTGTCTGTCCTGGACTCACTTTGTAGACCAGGCTGGCCTTGAATTTGAGAGATCCACCTGCCTCTGCCTTTGCCTCCCAGAGTGCTGGGATTACAGGTATGCACCACCTCATCAGGTTGATGGGGGACATTCTTATCCAAACTACCACAGCACCCAAGGATGAACTGCCGATCCTCCTGCCTGCCTGAGATCACAGACCCAGGGCCACCCAGTTTAGGGGGTGCTGAGGACTGAACCCAGGGCATGCAGTCTACCGACTGAGCTACACCCTGGCTCTCAGACTGTGCTCTCCAACCTTCGGTGGTTTATGAAAGCAAAGCTCTACTTCTTGTCCCCTCGAGGGCTGTTCATGAGTTGGCTCTGCTTCTGCTGTGCACTTTTCTCATCACAAGACCCGTCTTTGTAATGGGGGACAATGTCATAGCGAGCCCCATAGCCATTATTTCTAAGGCCGGGAATGTGGTTTGCCAAGCATGCATGAAGGACCGTTTTTATCCCAGAGCCACACTCCACCCCGCCCCCCCTCCTGCCTCTGGAACTGAACTCATGATATTCTAAGTAAAAACTTAGATTAGTTCAAAGAACTTGTATTACGGATCTCTAGAGACCAGAACTAATAGAATGTTATAAAGGGCTTTATTGAACTGGCTTCCAGAATAAGGGTGGGATAGTCCTTCAAGAGCAGTGTGCGTGCTGGTGAGACAAAGAGCCCAGGAGTTCCTCGGTCTGGAAATCCAAACACTTCACAGGCTCACCACAAGGCTGAAGGCTCAGGAGCTTCCCGGAGCCTGGAAGGGTGGAGTCTATCACCATGGCAACAGTGATGTGCTCACTTCCTCTGGAGAAGGGGCTTGCGGCTTTCTTCCTCCAGTTTCCCTCCATCCCAGTGCCCAATCCACTGGACCATGCCGCCCCCTTCATGGTAAGCCTCGCCCCGAGAGTTATCCCACAAACACACTCAGAGATGCATTTCCACAGAATCGTAATAGCTTTTAATTCAGTCAAGCTGATGATCCAACCCAAGCACCCAGAGTCCATGGGCAAAGGAGTAACATGGATCAGCAATCTGGGCGATGGGGGAGGAAGAACCTTACACTGTAGCACAGGCTATAAAGACACGAAGGAGCACAGTAGCCTTGTTAACACGAAAAACTTACATGTGTTGGAGCCAGCTGTGGTGGCACGTAGCTGTTAGCTCAGCACTTGGGAAACGGAGCAAGAGATTTCAAGGTCTTTGTTGGCTACACAGTAAGTTCGAGGCTTGCCTGGGCTTCGTAAAATTCTGACTCAAAAACAAAACACCCCAAAGCTCCCAAATCAAAACCATCTATCTATCTATCTATCTATCTATCTATCTATCTATCTACCTATCTATCTACCTACCTATTTATCTATCTATCTATCTATCTATCTATCTATCTATCTATCTATCTATCTGTGTGTGTGTATGCATATAGGATGTATGTGTGTGTGTGTGTGTGTGTGTGTGTATGTGCATGTGTATGGGCTGTTGTGATAAAACACTGTGACTTGTCCCTTGAAATGTTTTAGCTTGCAGTTGTAGTCCATCCTGAAAGGAAGTCGGGGCAGGAAGCTGGCGGCTGGAACTGAAGCAGAGGTCATGGAGGGAGGCTGCTCACTGGCTTCCTCTCTTTGCTTTCTTACACGCCGCAGGACCACCTGTCCAGGGCGTGGGATCAAGAAAATGCCCCACAGGCTTGCCCACGGACCAACACAATGGAGGTATTTTCTTAACTGAGGTTTCCTCTTCTCAGACAACTCCAGTTTATGTCAAGTTGAAGAAGAAAACCCTAACCAACACACACATTTTAGTGCACTTAGTTCTTGCTAAAGCACGCCTTAGTTATGATTATCCTCCAGCTCGGGAAACAGGCCCAGGGAGGACACACCGCTGTGGCAGAACTGCTCCGCAGCCCCAGTGATCGATGCTGTCATGTGCTTAGCCACGTTCTCTACCATTTTGTTTTGTTTTGAGACAGGGTCTGGCTATGTCATCCAGGCTCGTGTTGAACTTGTGACCCCTCTGCCTCAGTCTCTCAAGTGCCGGGATTACACTCACACCACAGCTTTAATGCCCGTGCCATTGTTCCACCACAGAAGACCTGGATGATACCAGACCTCCAGAGACAGGAAAATTCGGGGATAGTCAAGCTCCTTACATAAAAGAGAATGGAGGGGTAGCGACTCAGGTTGATGGTGAAGGGTTTCCCTGCATGCAGTAAGGCCCTGGGTTCTGAACTGTGTGTGTGTGTGTGTGTGTGTGTGTGTGTGTGTGTATGAGTGTGTGTAGCTGTAGGGAGTATCCAGCATTCCTGTTTGCCAACAGGCTTTTCTCACTTGATACTCTTCAGCCTTTGTATAAAATCTTCCCGACCAAACTCTCTATTCTACTGTCCTGTCTGAGGTCCAGGCCAGGCTGGATGACACTGAAACCCTATTCCCAAAAGATCTAAAGAACAGAAAGAACAAATAAATCATAAGCCATGGAATTGCGCATAATCTACAAAATCCTCTCATGTTACCGTTATTTTTATTAAAGTGTGTTTGTTTCTCAGTTTCTCTTTTATCCCATCTATTACACAAATAATTGAGACTCTTCCATATAATAAGCTTCACAACACAATAACTGAGCACTTATTACTCTCTTCTTAACCTTCTAAGCTAATCTGGCTTTCTCCCCGTGTGTATCCCAGAGATTCTTGCCCTGTGTAGCTTTGCCTGATCCAGCTTCTCTCCTCACATCAATTGGACCTCTTCGGTGGCAGAATCCCCTACTTCCTCCTCTAACTCCTCCTTCTCTGGCTGACAGGAAGTCCAGCCCTATTCTCTCCCCTGCTTAGCAACTGGCTGTAAACTGCTTTATTGGCATACCAGGGGACAACTGGGGAGCAGCATTTACACAACATTGAGACAGGAGATTCTCAGAACAAGGATTGCGACCAGATATGGGGGTACAGAAACCAGCATTGGAATCACACAATAACCTTCTGCCTACATCTTCCCCTTTAATCTAAAAAAAAAGGCTCTTTCTCTTAAAATACCAAACTATATGTAATAGTAACAATTATGACAGATTTACATTTTTTTGGCACCCTTGGATAAAGAATTCTACTATCAATTTCTATCATCCTGAACAATTTAAGTGTAACTGTCTAGTCTTTAACCCTATCAGAGACGTAAGAAAGAATAAATATTACCTAAATATGTAGGCAGTGCAGGCAAGTAGCTTCCAAAAGTACAGAAATGACAGAAATATTTGGCTCCTTGGACTTTCATATGCTTTAAATCGTGTCTAGCGATTATATCTGATACAGCACACATGCACTGTAAAGTTTCCATACTGTATTATTACGAAATAAGAATAAAGTCTTGGAGGGATAAATAAGAATAAAGTCTTGGCTCAGTGGTTAAGAGCATTTGTTCTTGCAAAGGAGCCGGTTCAATTCCAAGCACCCACATGGCAGCTCATAACCGCCCTAACTCCAATCCATAATTCCAGGATGCACACAATGCACAGACATACATGCAAATAGAATACTCCTATGCATAAAAGAAAGCATGAATCTAAGGGGAGGGGAAGAATAAAGTTTTATATGTTCAGTCCAGATATAAATTTTTAAAAACATTTTAGGCCCATAGTCAAAATCCATGGATACAAAATATACAAACACGAAGGACTAATTGTATGTAATTTTGAAATGAATACATTAGCATAAAAGGAAAAACATCCCTAACAGTCCCCCCACAAAATGTAGGAGAGGAGAAATAGCCAAGCGAGGTGGCCAGTCTCTCTTAGAAGGTAGGACCAAGGAAGTCTTTTTTTAAAATTAATTTATTTTTTATTAATTACAGTTTATTCGCTTTGTATCCCAGCTGTAGCCCCCTCTCTTATCCCCTCCCAATCCCATCCTCCCTCCCTCATCTCCTCCCATGTCCCTCCCCAGGTCCACTGATAGGGACCTCTGACCCTAGCCTATCAGGTCTCATCAGGACTGTCTGCATTGTCCTCCTCTGTGGCCTGATAAGGCTGCTCCTCCCTCTGGGGGAGGTGATCAAAGAGCCAGCCACTGAGATCATGTCAGAGACAGTCCCTATTCCCCTTACTAGGAAACCCACTTGGAGACTGAGCTACCATGGGCTACGTCTATGCAGGAGTTTGAGGTTATCTCCATGAATGGTCCTTGGTTGGAGTATCAGTCTCAGAAAACACCCCTGGGCCCAGTTTTTTTGTTTTGTTTTGTTTTGGTTTTCTTTCTCCTTGTGGAGTTCCTGTCCCCTCCAGGTCTTTCTATCTCCCTCTTCTTTTGTAAGATTCCCTGCACTCTGCCCAAAGTTTGACTGTGAGTCTCAGCATCTGCTTTGATACCCTGCGGGGTAGAGGCTTTCAGGGGCCCTCTGTAGTAGGCCCCTGTCTTGTTCCCTGTTTTCTCCTTCTTCCAATGTCAGTCCCATTTGACTTTCTGACTGAGGATTGATCATCTTGCCCGAATCCTCCTTCTTGCTCAGCTTCTTTAGGTGTACAGATTCTAATATGTTTACCCTATATTATATGCCTAATATCCACTTATAAGTGAAGTCTTCTTAAAATATCCTCCACCATCCTCCAGCAGAGAGTTCTGGCCTCTCCCTGGCCTGGTCCTCCTGGGCAGCACCCTGTCAGAGACAGAGAGGGGGAAAGGGGGAGAGGGGGAGAGAGAGAGAGGGAAGGAAAGGGGGAAAGGGAGGGAGGGGGGAGAGGGAGGGGGGAGAGGGAGGGAGGGAGAGGAAGAGAGGGAGATAGAGAGAGGGAGCGCTGTGCTGTCTCAGGCTCTTGGTCTTAGCCTCTGGCAGTGCCCAGCGCTGCGGAGGACGGCTGCTTCCGTGTACAGGGATGCAGCACAGCCCCTGAGTAAGCGGCTGGGAAGCCCCCTGCAATCTCCTTGACTGAGAGGAAAGGCCAGGCAGTACTGCAGCGGCAGGGTTACAGGGCCACAGCCGCCCCAGCGACTGTGTGTGTGTGTGTGTGGGGGGGGGGGGAAGAACTCTTGGAGGAAAAGGTAGCACCGGCCCACAGAGAAACACCTCCCGAGCCTCAAATTAGTTCCACATGAAGTCACTTAGCAGGGCTCTCCCTACATCGCACTTGCTCCTCAGTCACAGGGCGGGGCGGCAGGAAGGAAGAAGCCCCCTCCCGTCCCCAAGGACTGTGATCGCAGGCAGCTGCACCTGTGACCACAACCACACAGTTGAATCCCACCAGCGCGGTGGCAAAGAACATGTAGAGCTTATTACGATTTCTGATTTGGGCTCCGAAATACGAACATTGAAAAGGACCCAGTTTTCCTACCCCTACCCAAATCTCCTCCCAGACCTCAGGTGCTTTCTGAGATGAATCCCGAGGCTCCGGGCAGTTTGCAGGTGCTTTTGAGAAAAACATCACACTTGCTCCTCACCCAAACAACCCCCTGGGGGGGGGGGTGGCGCCTGTTGCGTTTATTTTACAAAAGAAGAGACGAGAGCTCCCTGTGGCTCTGTGGCCTGGGGGAGGCTGCCTTCGAGGTTTACCTCCTGTGCAGAGCTCTTCACCAAGCTGCTGGCTTCCCGCTAAGACTCCGCGGTTCCCCGGGGCCGTAGAAAGATTAACCTTCCCATCAGGGAACAGCCACTGCCCCAAGGCAGATACAGGAACTGGCCCCGCTTGGCCTTACCAGGTGCTTTCAAGTTCAGGGTTCTTTTTAACCAAGTAGGGATACTCGTAGTGAAAGGAGCTCTGGAAACTACATTTGCTCGAGTTAGCTTTCTATCACCGCCACACACACCTGAGATGACCAACTTAGACAGGAGAGCACTTCAGAGTCCAGTGCAGCATCTGTGCTGGACTTGCTGGGTGGGTGGCTCCGTGTGGTAAAACTGCCCATTTCGAGGCTAGGGAGCCACCCTGGAGGCCCACCAGCCCCCCCGCACCGTTTCACCCCCTGCTGGGTGTTATGGTGCCTGCCTGCCTGCCTCCCAGGAGGATTGCAGGTTCAAAGCCAGTAGGCTGCTGACGGAGACCCGACTGTCTCCAGATAGCAGCCTGCTGAAGACTAAGCCTGAACCATGGGAACCTTTGGGGGTATTTAAGCAAACGATAGCAGCATTCAAGGAAAAGGTAGCAGTAAGAGTCACCACCCGTCACTCCCCAAGGGCACCTGCTGCCAGGAGAACATTCCTGAGGGCACAGCAGCAATCCTGCACTTCCCTGCCAGCCGGAATCGATTCTAAAGAAACAGGCTGCGTCCTTCCTTTTGGTTGTTGGGCTTCTGAGACGGTGGGATTTCCCAGAAGTCTCTTGGGAGCTTGTCTCCTGGAAAGATTTCACATAGTTCTGGCACCTAATCAGAGCCCCTTGCTGGAGACACCACCATCAGAGACAAAGGTGAGTCAGTGATGAGCAGGAGACCACCATGACTGGTCCTGCTAGGCAACGCATACCTCTGTTTCACCCTAGCCTTCATGTCAGGACCCCAGAAGATGGGGGAAGAGGCCGGATCACTAAATATCTTCATTTGTTCCTCTTCCCGATGCAGCAACAGTGGATAAATCTCCTTTCTCTGTCTTTTCACTATTACTGTCTGACTTACTGGCTTATTGAGGACAGGCGCCCTGCTTCGATAGGGCTGCCAGGGCCCATGCTCTGACCCTCTCGGCTGCTCCCATTACCTCTGCTGTGAGCATGCTGTCAAGAACACAGGCAGATGCGTGTGTCTGTCTAACGTCAGAATTTATGGGATAACCGTAAGTTCACAAGGTGTGGTGGTTTCAGCAGCATCCCAGGCCCTGGCCCAGGCTGCCACACACAGGCTATTTTATTATTCTGATATTAATTACTAACCTCTGTGTGTGTGTGTGTTACAGAATACCTACCAAAAATAATAATAATAAAAGGCACCAAGAGGGCCAAAGCCTGGAAACAGAGAGATCTCATTCTCTGTGGAGATAAGAATATGAACCAGTCAAAGAATCTGCAATGGCTCCCAGCCTCTGGCCGTAGAACCAGGCTGAAGGGTCCAAGCTGAGTTGCAGAAGAAGATGAAGCAGATAGACAATGGGTCCAGACAGACAAATGGAAAGATGGACAGGGGAGGACCAGCAGGGGAGGAGCGGAGCTGAAGCCTCCAGACACTCAGGAGCTGTCTGCCTAGGCGTAGGCTGTATACACCAAGATGGTAGATCTGTGAGGTCAGCTGCCAGGTCTGGGTGTGCCACCCCACCTGGAAGCCTGTTCCTCCCAGGTGAGGGACTTGCACCCTTTCCTTAGTCCAGTATGTATGTCCCATTTCTGCCTCCCATCTTGGGGCAGGAGCACTGGGATTACAGACGTGTGCCAGAAATGCACTCCACGGTACCCAGCTTTGTACGGGGGCTCCAGGGAGCACTCATCGCCAGGCTTCTGCGGCTAATGCCTTTACTTGCTGAGCCATCTCATTGGCCTCCATAGCTTATTTATTATGAATAAAATACAGCAAAAACAGCCCAGCAGTGTTTAGTTCAAACACTCAAGAGGCCGGGGCTGGCAGATGTCTGTGAGATAGAGGCTAGCCTGATCTACATGGCCAGCTCCAGGCCAGCCAGGGCTACATAGTGAGATCTTGGCTCAGAAACAAAACAACAAAAAGAAAAACAAAACAAAACAGCAAGATAATGGGATGTCACTTCTGTGATTAGGTTATAATTTATTGTGGATTCTGTCTTATTACAGAATGACAGATGCCGCTGTGAACCACGTGGCTCTGCCCTGAAGCGTCTGTATAACCCTGAGTCTCAGGGAGCATATTTCCAAACGAAACTCGCTTTAGCTCAATCTTCAGAGTATCTGCAGCCATTCGCATAGCACCAGGCTCAAGGGGAAGCAGGAAGAAGGCAAGGCTGAAGTGCTTAGAGACACTGTCCTAGAGGACTGCCGTTAAAGTGCTCTCTTAAGATTTACAAAAATACGGCCATGTGCGCCCACGGCTGCAGACTCCCCAGGGTCAGGCAAGGGGCTCATGTAATGAGAAGCCTGACTCCTGTTTCACTGGCTTCCTACCCTGATGGGGAATCTAAGACACACAACATAGAGTGATCTCTGTCAAGTTCCCAACTCTTGCCCCACACTAAGCTCTCTCAAACAACACTAGTTACCTCACAGTTCCTGTGGGTCAGTCAGAAATCTAGGCCCAGCGTAGGAGGGTTCTTGGCTGGGTGGTCAGCTCAGGGCCTGCGCTCTCATCTGAAAAGTCTAAGGGGGAAGGACTGTCTTAGCTTGCCGGTGTGGTTGCTGGCAGGCTCTAACTCTTTGGGGACTCTTAGATTAAAGGTAACTAAAATAAAACAAACAAACAAACAAAAAACCTGGCAGTGTGCTATAGGTATTTCTTTCCCTGTCTGTCTGTCTCTTTCTTTCTCTGTCTCAGCGTGTGTGTGTGTGTGTGTGTGTGTGTGTGTGTGTACAAGCACTATTGTTCTCTCAGGAAGCTGCCAGTGAAGGGGACACCCTCTTTCTTTCCATGTCCTTTACCCCCAAGGTCACTGTGGCCAGCAAGGCCACTGTGGACTCTCAGGGCAGGAGTTCAGCTGTGCACAGTGGGTGTGGCACCCTCTTACACTCTGTGTCAGAAGAAGTCTTGACTTCCACATAAGATGGCGTTAAGCCACTGGGCAGGGGCTTCTGAGAGTACTCAAGAGCTCTCTTGCATTCTTCCGCCCAACCAAAGTTTTTTCTTTGGACCATGCCCTGGAGATAACGTGAGGAGGACTCAGAGCTTGTCCGGGGGAACTCCCCTTCCCCACCTCCACCAGGGGTACTAACAGTTCTCCAGCACACTTAGACAACACCCCCACACACACACACGCATGGGCACACACGAAAACACATTTCTCCAAACCCTTGAAGAAATTTGGCTCTGGGAAAGTACAGACCATGAGAATTAATACATGAAGCAATCTAGCTCAGACACTTCCTGCCTAAAACTGCAGTGTTAATGAGCCAAGAGGGTGATTTTTGAAAACATAAAAGATTCCTAGCCTTGAATTATTGCAAAACAGAAACTACCTCGAAATGACATCTTTAAAAACAGTTTTTTTTTTTTTTTCTCTGCAGGGCATGTTGGTGTCTGCCTTAGTTCCAACACTGAGGAGGCAGAGACAGGCAGATCTCCATGAGTTCAAGGCCAGCCTGATCTATATAGCCAGTTCTAGGCTAGAGCTACATAGTGAGATCCTGTCTCATATATGTGCGTGCATGTGTGCGTGTGTGTGTGTGTTTGTGTATGTGTGTATTTCCCCCCTTAAGTCTGGCATGATGGCTCATGCCTGCAATGCTGATGCTCACGTGGCTGAAATAAGAGGGTTGCAGAGTTCAGAGCTGGTTAGGAGTGTAGAGCTGTAAGACAGAAGTCTCCTTCCCTTCTCCCCCTCTGGCATCTGCCACCGTTGTACCAGTGGAGTCTGGAGAAGAGGCAGCTCTTAGTCATCCTGGGCAAATCTGGCAAAAGTCTGTGCCCTCAGCACCTGCTCCAGGCTCGCTTGTCTCTGGCCTGCAGACACAGTCTTCAGAATGAATGATCCATCAGAGTTGTGTGAGAGGTGGGCGTTCGTGCTCAGTCAGCCTGGGGGTGCCCCAGTGGTGCCCACCTGTGCACTAGGAATGCCCACGTCAGCCCCAAGCCCGAGAGCTACAAATGAACAAGGAGCACAGAATAGAACACGGTGCCAAGGTGCCATTATGGAAGTTATTTATTAATGGCCAAGGGAGGTATCTGGTGATCAGAACTTTAACCATAAAATCCAAACTAGTCACTAGACGCGGACCTGCCTTGTGTGTTCCTGCAGGATGCCCCATAGGGTAAAGAATTACCTGTGAATGTTTAGCCTGACATGAGAGAGAAACAAGGTGTACGCAGCAGTGAGGAGAAGGAGAGACAGAGACAGAGAGAGACAGAGAGCAGCTGGAAAACTGCCTGTGCTGGACCTTATCTTTTGCTCTTACTTATTAGCCAGAAGCCATAGGGATGACTAAGATTCTGTAGCTTAGATCTGACCTTCCGAATAATGACAGATTAAGAAAACAAAATGCTATTACACAGCGTGGACTTAGAAAAGTCACGTTGGCATAGCCTTCACTGCCGTGAACAGATCGTTGATTTAGCTGCGCCTTTCCTTCTTCCTTGTGTACGTGTGTGCGTGTCTAGATGTGCTCCCATGTGCATGTACCGTCTGAGGATGTACCCTGGAGCTGCGTGACAGACAGCTGTGAGCTGCCCCACGGGGGTGCTGGGACCCAAACCTGGGTTCTCTGCAGAGGTAAAGCATGCTCTTTCACCTGAACGGTCTCTCCAGCCCCCTCTCTCCAGTGTTTTGGTGGTGATGGTTGGTGGTAGTGGTTTCTTGAGACAGGGTTTCTCTGTGTAGTCCTGGCTGTTCTGGAGCTCACTCTGTAGACCAGGCTGGTCTCGAACTCACAGAGATCCACCTACCTCCAGTGTTTTAATAGGCACTAAGAGGCCCTTTCTTGGGTGGTTATATTTGTCGTCAACACCCGACAAAATGGCAAATTAGGCCATATTTCTGGCATCGGAGTTGGTATCCATCATCAGAACACAGTTTTAAAAACAGCAGCTCATCTCTCCACTTCATTAATTCACCTACCATAGTCTGGAGAGACTTTCCTTTTTTTCAGAGTACAGTATATCTGCCAGACCCTCCACGCACTGCTTAATCCACTCACCATCGAAAGTTTGGAGGCCTGGGGAGACGACTTGCTGGTTAGGAGCGTTGTCTGATCTTCCCGAGGATCTACGTTCAATTCCCAGCACCCGCTTGGTTACTCACAACCATCTGTAATATGTGTGCTGTACATATGTGTGTGTATTGTGCAGCAAACACTAATACATGTAAATAATATATAAAAATTTTAAAAAGAAATGGTTTTTTTTTGTTTTTTTTTTTTACATTAAAGTTACTTACCAAGTAAAGTAGCTTTTACAATAAAAGTCTGGGTTATAATTTTTTTTTTTTACCTTGAATATACTTTTCTTTTCTATGTTTTATTAATTGTACATGCTGTTTGTAGCTCCATCCCTCTTCCCCAACCAGTCCCATCCTCCCTCTCTCCTCGCTCTTCTTCTCCTCTCTCTCAGGAAAGGGAGCTCCCTTTCCCATCCACCACAGCTCCACGTCCTCTTTCCCTGTGGTCCTGTTGGGGAGAAGTGATCAAAAAGCTGGCAAGTGAGTCTCTGTCAGCTGCAGTCCCTATCTCCCTTTCTAGAGGACCCACATGAAGCCTCAGCTGCCCATCAGCTACCTCTTTGTTGGGAGCCTAGGTCCAGTTCCTGCATGGTCCTTGGTTGATGCTTGAGTCTCAGCAAGCCCCTCTGGGCCCTGGTTAGTTGGCTCTGTTGTCTTCTTGTGGAGCTCGTGTCCACTCCAGGTCTTTTTCTCTTTCTTCCCACTTTTCCACAAGGCTCCCTACACATCACCCAATGTTTGGCTGTGGGTCTCAGCAACTGTTCTGAGGCTCTGCTGGGTAGATTCTCTCAGAGGACAACTCCAATAAGCTCCTGTCTGCAGGCCTAGCAGAGTATAGTTCACAGTGTCAGGGGTTGGCTCTCCCATAGGGTGGGCCTTTGGTTGGGCCAGGCATTGGCTGGGCATTCCATCAATCTCTGTTCTATCTTTATCCCTGCATATCTTGTAGGCAGGGTAAATTTTTGGTTACAAATTTTGTGAGTGGTTTGGTTTCCTCCTCCCTCTGCTAGGAAACTGGTCTAGTTAGAGGGTATCCTCTTCAGTCTCTATGGCCTCTGCTACTAGGAGTCTTTGCCTGAATCCCCCTCAGATCCTCCGAGGAGCCTACCCTGACTTAGATCTCCAGCTTGTCACAGAAAAGACCCACCCTCAGTTTCTCTTTTCTCTACTGTCCTTCTGTCCTCTAGTGCTTGCTGTCCCTGGGTCTGATCTCCACCCCCTTAACTCTCTGTGCCCCTTCTCCTACCTTGGTCCCTCTCTTCAGCCACTATTTCTGTATCTTCTGTCACTTGGAAGGGGATTGCCAAGTGAGATTTATGCCTCTTCCCTGGGACCCTCCTTGTTACTTATTTTCTTTGGGTCTGTGCCTCGTAGTATGCTTATCCTGTACTATATGGCTAAAATCCACTTATAAGTGAGTACATAGCATGTGTGTCTTTCTGGATCAGGGTTACCTCACTCAGGATGATATCTTCTAGTTCCATCCATTTGCCTGCAAGTTTCATGATTTTGTTTTGTTTTGAATAGCTGAATAGTATTCCATTGTGTAAATGTGCCAGTTTCTTTATCTACTCTTTGGTTGAGGGACATCTAGGTTGTTTCCAGATTGTGGCTATTGTGAATAAAACTGCTACGAACATGGTTGAGAAAATGTCTTTGTTGTATGGTGGAGCATCTTTTGGATATATGCCCAGGAGTGGTTAGCTGGATCTTGAGGTAGAGCTATTCTGAATTTTCTGAGAAAGCAGCAGATTGACTTCTAAAGTGGTTGTACAAGTTTACATTCCCACCAGCAATGGAGGAGGGCTCCCCTTCTCCACATCCTTGCCAGCATGTGTTGTCACTTGAGATTTTGATCTTAGCCATTCTGATGGGTGTAAGATGGACTCTCAGAGTCATTTGATTTGCATCTCCCTGATGACTAAAGACATTGAGCATTTCTTTAAGGGCCTCTCAGCCATTCAAAATTCCTCTGTTGAGAATTCTGTTTTGTTCTATGCCCCATTTTTTAATTGGGTTATTTTGTTTATTGGTATTTGATTCCTTGAGTTTATTATATATTTTAGATATCAGCCCTTTGTCAGATGTGGGATTTGTGAAGATCTTTTCCCAATCTGTAGACTGTCATTTCATTCTATATGCAGTGTCCTTTTCCTTACAGAAGCTTTTCAGTTTCATGAAGTCCCATTTATTAATTATTGATCTTAGAGCCTGTGCTGTTGGTGTTCTGTTCAGGAAGTTGGTTCCTGTGCCAATGAGTTCAAGGCTCTTCCCCACTTTTTCTTCTAAGAGGTTTAGTGTGTCTGGTATTATATTGAGGTCTTTGATCTACTTGGACCTGAGTTTTGTGCAGGGTGATAAGTATGGATCTATTTGCATTTTTCTACATGTAAACATCCAGTTAGATCAGCACCATTTGTTGAAGATGCTGGTTTTTTGTTTGTTTGTTTGTTTTTGTTTTCCATTGTATGGTTTTGGCTCCTTTGTCAAAAATCAGGTGTCCATAGGTGTGTGGGTTTATTTCTGGGTCTTCTATTCGATTCCATGGATCAACCAGTCTGTTTCTGTACCAGTACCATGCAGTTTTTGTTACTAATGCTCTGTAGTACAGCTACCTCCAGAAGATCTTTTATTGTAAAGGATGGTTTTAGCTATTCTGGGATTTTGTTTTTCCATATGAGGTTGAAAATTGTTCTTTCAAGGTCTGTAAAGAACCGTATTGGAGGAGTAGGCAACTAGGGGTGGGGGGGCAACTAGCCCTGAGTAGGGGGTGTGGCAATACATGGGGATATGGCTGTGGTGGCTGTGGGACTGGCCAGAAACCACTAAAGTTCTTGTGGGATCAAGCAGAACTTTATAAGAACATAATGGACAGAGAGGAGAAAACCTATGGTGGCTGTGAAGGCCCTGATGCCAGGTCTGTCAAATTAACATCTTCTGATCGTCATGGACTCACTGTAAAAAGAGATCATGCATTAACATCAGGAACAATAAAGCCCATGTCGAGCGGGCCAGGGCAGTTTGCTGAGAATGAAGCCAGTGAGGTCAATTTTAGAGAGATCCCTTCATGCGTGCTAGCAAAAGTGTGCATGTATTTTACCTACAGGGTCTGATGCGCTAACAGCCCCACGGAGATTCCTGAATTCCCAATTGCACCTGAAATTGCACTGGAGCTGCTAATGGCTGTGAACCTCCTAGATTGTTAAATAAAACAAAATATAATAAATTGTTAATTTTTTCAGTATTTAATACCTGTAGTTCAGTTAGTAATTTTTTCGCATATAGCATGTTGCCTGTATGAACCTGAACTCTCAAGTTAATTGCTGAGCAGATTCCTTCTGTCATTTGCGTAGCAGAGTTGAAATTTGTTTGCTAGATCAACAAATTAAGGACGTACCACTAGCCAAAAAATAAACAAATAATCCCAGTTTGTGGTAGTTTGCTTTCTCCTTCGAATGTGACCTTTATAAGTGATATAGCAAATCCTGGAATGTAAGGCTCCATGAACATACTCTGCAGTTAAATAGTCTACAGGGGCTAAGTAGTTTCATGTTTTTAGTGTTTTCTTAAGAACTGGTTCTGATCTTAAGCCACTGAAGATTACTAGAGTTATGCAAATAATTATATGAAAGCCATGTTTAACAGTCAAACCTTGATTTTATAACTCAAAGAATAAGAGCTGAAATTTCTTGTGTGTTTTTTTGATAAAGTGTAGTATTGTTTAAGTGCAAAAAAAAAAAAGAATTGTGTTGATATTTTTATGGAATTGCATTGAATCTGTAGCTTGCTTTTATAAGATGACCATTTTCACTATGTTAATCCTACTGATCCATGAGCATGGCAGATCTTTCCATCTTCTGGTATCTTCCTTAATTTCTTTCTTCAGAGACTTGAAGTTCCTGTCATACAGGTCTTTCACTTGCTTGGTTAGAGTTACACCAAGATACTTCATGTTATTTGTGGCTACTGTGAAGTGTATAGTTTGCCTCATTTCTTTCTCAGCCCATTTGTGGTTTGTATACAGGAGGGCTACTGATTTTTTTTTTTTTTTAATTAATCTTGTATCCAGCCACTCAGCTGAATCTGTTTATCAGCTGCAGGAGTTCTCTGAGATGATCATGTGAATTTTTTTCCTCATTGTCTGTTGTTATGCCCCCTTTTTGTTTCTGATTTTGTTAATTTGGATACTCTTATCTGCCTTTTAGTTAGTTTGGCTAGGGGTTTGTCTAGCTTGTTGATTTTTCTCAAAGATGGGTTATAACTTTTAAAAGAGAAATGTTTTTTTTCAGCTTTGTTGTTTTGACTTGACAGCAAAAGCAAGGCACCCTGAATTTGGTCGTGTTTCTTGCATAGGATAAGTTGTCAACTATAGTCTTTAAAAGCTTGCACAAACTCTCTACAAGTAACAACAAAAAGTGGTTTTCATTACACAGTCTTCCCTCCTCAGTAGTTTTTTTCCTTTTGGAAGATATGGGTGTTAGGGTTGTTTTTCAAATTCTACAGAATGCTGGAATTAAAGATAACACTAGCCAGGTATGGTGGCGCACGCCTTTGGTCCCAGCACTTGGGGGCAGAGGTAGGAGGATCTCTGTGAATTCAAAGCCAGCCTGGTCTACAAAGCAAGTCCACAGCAGCCAGGGCTCTGTTATACCAAGAAACCCTGTCTCAAAAAACCTAATTAATAATAATAATAATAATAATAATAATAATAATAATAATAAATCTGGAAACATTTTTACTTAATCATGAAAAGTAATTAATTGTCAGGAAGATAGGAAGCAGGCTCAGGCCCTCCCACACTCCAGCAGGTAAGGCAGCAGGAAGCAGAGGACCCAGGGGAAAGCACTGGGTATGGTGGGTGAGGTGGAGGAGTGAAAGCTCCCTCAACAATCAGGAATGCACACCGCCTTCTAAATAACATAAATGTTTGCAATAGGTTATTCTAAAGCAAATAAGTTAAACTACTAAATTAGCTATTATATTGACAAGCAAAGGTAACGTCAAATCAGCTGCCTGTGCTCGGAAGATAACACAGCCTGCTGAACACCGTGCACATACGCTCATTTTCTCATCACAACTGGCTTGTCAAAAATAAATTAAAAACCTGCTTTGTAATGCTTTTAATAAGCTTGGAATTTTGTGTTAGGCCACATTCATAGCTACCATAGACATGTGTGGCCTGTGAGCTGCAGCGAGTTGTGAGCCGAAGACACTAAATGCATTTTTAGCTCATGATTATTTCTATTTACGAGGGGTTTTTCTGGGCATAACTCCATTGTAAACTGAGCAGCATCTGTACTTTTAAAAATTTGCTTGTTGTTGCTGTAATTTGTCAAGATCATTGGCTAGAGCTGGGCATGAGAGGCAGCACACTCATGAGTTCAAGGCCAGTCTCGGCTAATAATGAATTCATGCCAGCCTGTGCCCCCTGAGCCCCTGTCACAGACAAAGGTTAACCGCTGGGGCACGTGAGCAGGGCCACACTGAGGAGCAGGATCATAGTTCTCACTCATCCAGTCCCACCATTAACCAGGGGTGGGATGGAGGGCCTGGCTCTGGGTCTCTTCTACCTTTCTCAGATCACACACCAGTCATTGTAACCAGGTTTTAAAAACATTATCTCATTAAAAAGCCAATAAGCAAAGACTGACTCAGGTCTGCTCTCCGGTCTGGCCCAGAGAATGAGCCATAACATAATCCTTGGGTTTTGAATGAGCGGGATTAGTAAGGCGACAACAAACAAAAGTAAAGACAAACAGCAAGTAGCGGATAAACAGAAGCAGCAGACAGGCACCAAGACGGCATGCAAGCAGGCACGTGGAATACACAGCAAGGATGGCTGGGACACTGAGAGAGCAAACACAGCAACGAGCCTAACGTCAAACCAGGAGCTCACAAACATCCCTCGGAAATGACGTCAGTGAAAGCTTGAAGCTGCCCCTGGAGGACCGATTAAGCTTCCTCTCTGTGGATGAGCTTCCAAAGATTGAGCTTCCCGGGTCCTGTTCCTACTGCATGCATTTCTATACCAATGTAGGCAAAATGATATCCTCTGATCAACATGATGTTCCTTCCAGCTCTTCTCCAGAATACAGTGAGCTGGGCATGGTGGAGCCTTTAATCCCAGCACTTGAGGGGCAGCAGCAGGTGGATCCCTCAGTTCGAGGCCAGCCTGGTCTACGAGTCCAGGACAGCCAAGGTTACACAGAGAAACCCTGTCTTGGGGGAAAAAAAAAAAAGTGTTTTTACATGGGCTAATTTGGTGCCCTCCTCTCTATCACCTAACCCCAAACAAAGGACACTCTGAGACAAACATGCTTTGGTCTAAAGTGGGAGAGAAGCAACTCTTCTTGAAGAGCCAGCATGGTTAGAGCTCAATCGCCAAGACAACTTGCCAATATAATGTGCATTACATTGTTGTGGGGTCCACTTAGATCCAGCATGACTCAAACACCAGGTCCATGCAAATGAAAAAAGTATTGTAACCAAGCCAAGACTAATCAATCGGGACTGCAGAACAGACTCGGGAGCTGAACTGGAACCCTAAAAGAATGTTGTACAGCATATTTAAAGGATGAAACCATAAATTAAGGGGGAGCAGGGTGGGCTATAGCACTGTCCAATCATAGTTTAGCATAGGGGTTGAGCAAGGGAGTTTTTATTAATCAGGACAGGAGTAGGTTTCTGAGTCTGGGAACATGAACTTAGTTTGACCCTGCCAGCAAGATGGAGAAGTTGTTCTTGAGATGGCTGGACAATTGTCTCCTTAAAAAAAAAAAAAAGTTGTTCCTGAGATGTGTAGACTCAGACAACTGTCCCCTTACAAGTTGTCCCTGAGATTCTGGGCACAGACAACCGTCTCCTTACAACAGAAGCTGTTCAGCTATTGGGAAGTCCTCAGCTCCCCTAGGGCCTGAGACCTTGAACTTAGTTTCTCACTATGGTTGGATGGAGATGAAGACAAAATGGTGGTACCTAGAATAAGTTTCCTTTGCTTGTTCCCAACATCTCTGTCCTCAGAGGGACAAACATCTCATTAAGAGATGTACTCCTCCTCGTAAAATAAGGGGAAAGAAAATTAGAATGATGATGAGGTTCTAGGAAAAAAAGCCATTAATTCTGTCAGAAGCTTTAGGAGCAATTCACAGAAAAGACAGATCTGTTTGGATGCCATCTTGCACAGTTTTGACTGGGTGGGTATGGGGAAGCATTCTGGGAGAGAGGTATTCATAAGAATGGGGCGGCTATTTTGTTTTCTTTTGGTTTGGTTTGGTTTTTGAGACAGGGTTTCTCTGTGTAGCCTTGGCTGTCCTGGACTCGCTTCGTGGACCAGACTGGCCTTGAACTCACAGTGATCCGCCTGCCTCTGCCTCCTGAGTGCTGGAATCAAAGGTGTGTGCCACGACGCATGGCATGGGGCAGCTTATTAGAGAGCCAGTATGAGCTAGTCTTGGTGGAACACAACGTTAACCCCACGACTCAGGAGGCACAGGCAGGAGGATCTCTGTGAGCTGGTTGGTAATGGAAGTTTGGTTTCTTTAAAAACTCTGTTATGTTATATAAATATGTTTTTGTTTTAACCCCAAGTGTGGGATTTTAGTTTGGGCTTTAGTTTGTCCAGAACTGATAGTTGTCTCCTCTGTGGTGTGGTCTTTGCCAGCTGGTAACGGCCTGCCTCCTGCAGCATGGAGAGGGGTGTGGTCTCGGATTCTGAGGGATATAAAGGAGTCCAGAAAGAGAAAGTGTGGCAGTTTGGAGAGACATGGGAGAGATGCTTTGTAGGGCAGCTTGGAGGAGACAGACCGAGGAGACTGCTTCCTGTGTTTGCTGTTGGCAACGACTCACATAGAGCCCTAAAAGAACCTGTCGACCCTAAACAGCCAGGCTGCTGTCTTAAAAAAATAACAACAACAACAACAAAAACCACCGACAACAACGCCACCAGTGTGGACTGGGGAGCAAAGCTTTTGGGTGGCCGCTCTAAGCCTGCAGTCAGAGCTGTTGGAAGAATCACAGAGGTTGGCCGATGTTTCCCACGGACACAGTCTGTTGATCTATTGACATTTAACATATTTAACCTTGGTCTTAGGCCTTGGTTGGCATTCTTCTACCTCTGTGAGTCATAAAACAGCTTCCTTTCTGTTGAGGCTGAAGGAAAATACTTGTTTTATGGTGGTGAAAGATCTGATTTGAGGTCTTACTGGTAGATGTTCGTGTATTTGAGCTCCCTATCCTTATCTGACTCGTGATAACTTCAAAGAGGAGAAAGGAATTCTAAACCCAAAGTCCAGGGCTTTATTTTCTGTTTTCTCCAGACTAAACAGCAGGTTCTAAACTCAAAACCCACCTTTGCAGTCAGGCATAGTGGTCCACACTTGGGAGGTGGGGACAGGTGAATCTAGAGTTCAAGGTCATCGTGACCTACAAAGTGAGTTGGAGGCCAGTCTGGGCAACACAGAACCTCTGACTCGAACAAACAAAAAAGGTAATTTTATTACTACCACAATCTGATAAAATCCTGCTTGACCAATGATTGTCAAATAGAAATGCTGGACTTTGTGAAGCACACAGTTTGGGAACCAAACTGATTCTAGCTGGGGCTAGAATCTGGGCGCATGAGTATTTTACCTGTGTTTATATGTACACATGCATGTAGTACCTGAAGAGGCCAGAAGAGAGCTATGACCCCCTGGGAACCGGGGGTAGAGAGCTATGAACTACCATAGCACTGAGAAGTTAATCTGGGTCCTCCGGAAGAGCAGCCAGTGCTCTTAACTGCTGGGCTGTCCCTCAAGGCTCCAGTTCATGCTTGGATGATTTTTCGTGTTCATTCTCACTGGCTCCCTCCGCCCCACCAGGGTCTCACTAGGTAGCCCTGGCTAGAGTGAAAATTGCTACGTAGACCAGGCTGTTTACATCACAGAGATCCTCCTGCCGCCACAACCCAAGTGCTGGGATTAAAGTCGTCTGCCACCGTGCCCAGCCCAGTTTTCTCTTTTATGAAACAGCTGTGGCTGAGATCTGCAGCACCGGGGATTGACCCGAGGGGCTGGAACTCACTAAGCAAGGGCCATTCCATTGAGCTGCGCCTCCGGCAGCTCAGCTCTGCAGTTACCGGTACAAAACAAATAAAGCCAGGCTTTCGGGAACAGACCTGTAATTCCAGCCAGTTTCAGATCACAAACCAAAGAAAACCCAAATCAAAAAGATGTAAATCTGACCACGAGTAAATGTGCTCCAATTCTCTGAAAGTGGCACATCTTCTCAACAAATGGCACTCCTCTCAGTGGGTTCCTCCCACACTCCCCCCCTCGTTTCTCACTCTTCACCCTTCTTATTGAGGCCACTGATGGCAGCTTGTACCTGTTGGTATCTGCTGGTGAGATTCCCTACCGAGGTTTTCCTGGATGGGGAGAAAAAGAGTAAGGTTCACACCAGAACCGAAAGATACTTTCCAAATGTCCTGCTCTTGCCTCAAATTCTCCTTCCCTCATGGCCGTGGCCCTTCCTCTCCTCTGACCTGCCCTTGCCAACCCTCTCCTATCTTTATTTTTCTCCATCTCCTCTTCCTCCCCTCTCACCCTCCTCCACATCCTTATTTTGATTTCACTCTTTCTGTCTCTGAGGCTCTGTGTCACAGTCTCTCTCTCCACTTTTCTTTCTTCATCTCAGTGGCAACCCTTAGAGGACAGGGTAGCACATTCTAACCCAAGGGGCAGAAGACATGCAGCACTTGCTGATCCTGCGGAAGATCCCGGTTCAGTTCCCAGCTCCTACGTGGTGGCTCATAACCATCTCTAACTTAGTCCCAAGGAGTCCAGTGCCTTCTTCCGGCCTTTAAAGGTGCGTGGTATACAGACATGCAATCAAAACACCCATATACATAAAATCTTAAAAAGTTTAAAAACCAACCAAACAACAGCAAAGACTTCTACAGATGTTCACCTCAGAACCTGAAAGCCAAGAAGGAAATCAGATCAGCTGATGTTCTGTGGCTTCATGGATAAAAACATCTATCTCATGAGACTTTTTACGAAGATCAAATATTTGGGCACACGTGAAGAATTCAATAAATGTTGGCTGAAATTATTTATTAAGCACATATAAACAATGGAACCATCAATACCGTAACAACAGAGACAAGAGTTTAAAAGACCAGAGCCTGCCCGCCACCTTCTCCCCTGGCTGGATTCAGAAACACGTCACGACCATGTTTGATCTTGCGCTTTCCTAGTGACAGATCATGCTTATGAGAAACAGTCTAGAAGCAGTATGTGTGTGTGTGTGTGTGTGTGTGTGTGCGCGCGCGAGCGCGCGTGCCAGATAGACAGTCACTGTGCATTTTAATGCATGTTCTATACAGCCACCTAGGACAGCTTCAAGTGTCACCATCTTACTCCTCCGGGAGGCTTTTCTTCAGAAACCTTCTTAAAGACAGAACACCACAGCCCACTATATACTTGGGGCCCTCAAGCAGCGCTGTCAAGGACCGCTCACGTTCAGGGTAATGATTTCCTTCTTGCTTCGAGTCCTGGAAGATAAGGAGCTCTGGCTGCCGTCCAGTCACACCCTGCAGGCTTGGTCTTCACATCATGTGGGTGGGAATCGGAGGGACTACGCAAAGGCTGGGAAGGGGCCCACCCTGCTGCTCGCCCTGCCACTTCAGGCTGAAGCTCCGACCCCTGCATGTTGCACCAAGGCTTTTGGGAGCTAACTGTGAGGGCAGTGTCCTCCGGTGGGCTTAGCCCCCTGAGTGAGGGAACACCAGAGGGATTCAACAGTGGAACCTACCGCACTGTCACCGGATCTTGCATCCAGCTTCAACAGTGAGAAATGTCGGTGGTATTTGTGACAGGCTCAGCCAACCGAGACAGGCAGGTGGCCGCCCAGTCAGGCAGGTGGCAGCAGGGTTGGCCTACCATGGGAAGGGCATCAGTGTGGCCGTTGAGAGCACGCCAGGAGAGAAGAGCATGTGAGGGAAGGAAGTCTCAACATATCTTAAAATTAGGAAGTTTCAGTTTCGGAAATTGTAACATAAAACTTCACTGTCCCTTGATGTCCTTGCTGCCTGAAGAGCGGAGATGGAGTTGGTAGCAGCCACAGGAGCCTTTGCTGCTTCGGCAGGTTCCACGGCTGCTGCCGGAACAACTACTCAAGGCCCTTCCTTGTGTGGCTTCGTATCCTTAGGCTGAATGCAGGACACAAATCACCAGGAAGAAGCCTGTCCTGCCTCTCAAAAGCAGGCTTTCTTCTAAAGGGAAACTCTTAGGCTGCATAGTGTTCTAAGAGGAACTAAAAATATGATAAGTTTATGCCAGACATAGCAGCACGTGCCTTTAATCCTAGCACTTGAGAGGAAGAGGCAGACAAATTTCTGTGAGTTCCAGGTCAGTCTGGTGACATAATGAGTTCCAGGACAGTCAGGGCTACAAAGACCTTGTCTCAAAAACAAAACAAAACAAACAAACTATATGTGTATGTGTGTGTGTGATAAATTTAGGAACAATTTCTCAGAGAGCCACATGACACAAAAGAGTCCCTGTTCCCTCCCTCCCTCCCTCCTTCCAGCTGTCTATGTTTTTATGGTTGTTTCCCATGTGTGGTTAAAAAAGAAAACTGTGATTTTAAAAACAGGAACTGATGGAGGGTACAGCTTGAAGAGGATTTTTCTCCCAGGCTTTGTCAGGTTCTGTTTCACACAGCGGCCCTTGGAAATCAAGAGCGAGGGCCACAGGAGTGAAAGGCCCAGGAAGAGGGCCTTGGGGCAGACGGCTTTCGCAGCACCGGAAGTCCTGCACTGTCTCCACACCCCCAAGATCAGTCTAGAGGAGTGTCCAGTTCTGACAGCAGTAGAGGGCCTCTTCAGGAAAAGGCCTTCCTGCCCTCTTGGGCACCATATAGCCCCAGGGCTACACAAAGGGGGGTGTTTGGAGTTGACGGCTTCTGGGCCCCTAGAAGATCTTGAACTGCACTGCCCAGAAATTCGGGAAGAACCCTCAGCTCATAGAGACAGCCCTAGAGAGTGTGGCTGAGAGGTGTGGAAGAAAGGGAAAATGACGGGAAGAAACAGAGTCCACGTGGCCTAGCCTGAGGTCTGTGAGCAGGTCCTGACAGAGGCTCTCGAAGGCAGGAAGGCCTGAGCTGTCTCCCGGACCCTGGGAAGATGGGGGTTGTGGAATAGTGCTCGTTACCTCTCTTGGTCTTTGTCAGTCCTGCCACTCACAGCTGTTTGGGGAACTTGGTTTGGGAACTTAGAGTGCTGGCCACACAATGAAAAGTCCAGCAAATGCCAGGGTAAAAGAGCAAATCCCCGCTGGGCATGGCAGGGCATGGCAGTGCACACACGCTTTTAATCCCACTGCTTAGGAGGCGGAGGCAGGCGTGTCTCTGAGTCTGAGGCCAGCCTGGTCTATAGAGGCCAGCCAGGACTACACAGAGAAACCCTGTCTCCTAAAACCAATGTAAGACCTGGGGTCTCACAGCTCAGGAGTTCAAGATCGCGCCCTTTCCAGAAACTCCCCCAGACCAAGACTCATTGCAAAAGCAAGAGGTTTATTAACCATTGACAATGGGGTCACCCCTGCCGGTCAGCAAAGAGTGGCACCCGGAGACAAAGGCCTTTAGGTTTTTAAAAGAAAAATTGCGGGAGATTTGAAGTTGCAGTTTTGGCAATTTAGGATTGGATGAGGAAGCTATAAAGTAAGATAATTGGTTAGTCTTAGGTGCTCAAGCTTGGCCAGTCCTGCCAATTGTGGATGCAGCTGCAATTGAAGGTGGGGGTGGTTAGCTCATCCTTGAAGATTAGGGCTGTGGGCTCTTGGCTGGAGGTCAAAACCTACTCAGAAGAAGTCTAGGTTTGTTGCTAAGAAACGCTATCTCAAAGACAAGGCTCTGGTCCTTCTTTTTGCTGAGTGAAGGTCATTGCTTGCTTGCCTTTTTTTATATCTGTCCTCACAGATAGGGTCACATTCCTCCATTCTCTGGAAAGGTACTAAGAGGCTTTAGCTTAACCTGGACCTAAAACTCAAAACTATAGGCTTTAGAAGACATACAGGTTACAAAGTTAGTCTAACCCTTTCACCATGAACAATTAAAAGGCTTAAAAAAGAGAAAAAAACCCAAGTCTAAGGAGACGGCAGTCGCACGAGGCACACAGTGAAGATGACAGGACACTCTTGGACTCTGGTGGAGATAGGTCCTGTGTAACCTGGGGAGAGGGAGGCGGTGATGGAAGAGAGCAAGCACACCAGGAGCAGCCTCTGTAGTCCTGTCTTTGGGGGCTCAGAGGCTCTGACGCTGGCAGCTAAACAGGCACCACTGTCTACATAGCTGGTGGAGCGCTAGGAAGGAAGCCCAGGATGGTCGCTGTGGCCTCAGCAGCGGGTACTCGCCCTTAGGAGACAGCCCTCGATGCAGGAAATACCCTCCACCTGGGAACCTCTCGGGTTTTGGTTTTGAAACAGGGTCTCACTCTGCAGCCTTGGCTGTCCTGGAACTCATTATGGAGACCTGGCTTGCCTGTAACTCACAGAGATCCACCTGCCTGTGGTTCCCCATATGGGGTTCAAAGGTGTGTGTCGCCACACCCAGCCAAGACCCTGTTTTTATGCTTATGTTCCTTCTGCATATCCATGGCCCCAAACATAATATTCAAAAAGTTAAGAAATTAATTGTTAAAGAATAAGTGATAAAGAGTTTAATTTCAAGGTCGGGATTGCCTTAATTCTAGAATCAGGCAACAGCCTGTTTAAGGTGGGCCACTCCAGGGTTACTTTCCTCACAAAGCCAGAACAGCCAGAACAGGCAGCCAGAACAGCATCAGTGACTCCATTTTGATTTTCAGTCTTGTCAGACAAGACTGAAACTCCTGTGCAGGAGTTGAGTCTAAAACAGTGTCCTCCTGTAATTTGTATTTACTATGAGTGAGCCCTCAGGAACCAGGCCCATTGTGATGCCAATCCAGAGGAGAATAGCCCAAAGGATAGACAGTGCACAGGGGAATGCTGGGAGGTGGCTGAGTTAGATAGAGAACAGATCAGTATATATCCATGGTAATCAAACTAACCTTACCAGTCTTTTACAGACTAAATCCAGCTTTACGGAGCCCTGTAGTTAACAGGTCAAATGCAGATATGCTTCTTAAAATGCTGTCAGGGATACCAGTGAGAGGGTTTTAGTCATTAAATTCCCTGACCAAGGCAGACAAGTAAGTTCCACGTGGTGGAAAAAAGGGATGCACAGCGTTATCCTTTGACTCCACGAGCACACGTGCTTGGGTGCACGTATACAAACACACACAGACACCAACTCTAAATAAATGTGCGCAAACGTAGTCTTAGTATAAGGATTGGAGAAACAGTTCAGTGGCTTAGTGCACTGCTGCTCTTGCAGAAGATATAGGTTCAGTTCCCAGCACCCCCGTGGTCATTTGCAACCACCTGTAACTCCAGTTCCAGAGACTCTCATGGCGTCTCCTGATCCCTGTAGGAAGGTACTGAGCATGCGTGTGCATGAGCTACACACACACTTGCAGACAAAACAACCAAAAATAAAATAAAACGAATGAATGCTTTAAAAAGGAAATGTAGAACATGAGGGTGCAGAATTTCAGAGAGCCGGCTCACTGGGTAAACCTGCCTGTTGAACCCGAGTTCAACCCAAACGGACCCCACACTCGGCGAGTGGAGAGCTGAGTCCTGCAAACTGTCCCCTAATCTCCAATCACAAGCCCAGATACATGCAAAGAAATTCAAATGTAACAGAAACTCCCTGTTTTTTTGTTTTGTTTCAAAGCAGAGCAGGTTGTTAAATAATACTGAATCACAAGGCTTTGAAAGGCCATGCAATAATCTTTTTTTCTGAATTACTAATCTGGGGATTTTTTTTTCTTAATCAGGGGAAGTAAGGGACTAGATTACTGTCCCCAACTGGAAGAACTGAAAGAGCAGATCTGGGGGCTACAGACACTCATTTAGCCTGTGCCTGCTGGTGACTGTCCCCTCTAAAACTGCCCGTTCTGGTTTTTCATCTACACCACCACTCAGGGACCCCTGAGCTAATGCTAGATTCCAAACCTTATGGAAGACCCAAACACAGGCCTGTCGAGGAGGGGTGAGAGGGTTCAATGCTAAAGCCTTTTTGAGGACCAACTGGAAATACGTAACAACCTTTTCAATGGTAGTAAAACGGGTAGACTACAAAACATACCACTTAACCGCATTTAAGCATCGGATTGTGAGATCACCACCTACCTCATCCGTCTGCCTCTAGCACAGTTTTCATCGCTCCAAACTTAAATGTGAACAGTCAGTCCCATTCCTCTTGCTTCCGGTCACCACCCTGTGTCTGAAAGCTCACTCTCCTGGGCAGTCCACACAAGCAGAGCTGTAAACCGCTCCCTTCGCATTTGGCTTACTCCATGTAGCATGCCTCCCACATCCATTCACGCCGCAGCTGTGTCAGGGGCTCACCTGTTTCCAGAGCGGAAGGACATCCATTCCAGACACGTGCCATGAGTGCTTTGTTTATACAGCCGTTCCATGACATGTCTCACCTTCATAAGCAAGCGTGCTCTGTGACTTGTGACCCACATGGAGACTTTGTGTGAACTTGCATAAACAGATATAAAAAGGTATTTGTGGCCAGCGAGACGGCTCATCAGGTAAAGGCCTTGATGACCGGCCTGATGACCGGAGTTCGGTCCCTGGGACTCCCTTGGTAGAAGCTGAGAACGGACCCTGTGCACTGTGGCCTGTGGGCTGCCCTCCTCACACACACACAAAATGAAGAAAACTGTCAACTGGAAGAAAAAGGTGTTTGTGGAAGACCCTCTGGGATCACTACTCTAGAGTTTTCCCCTGTTTCTTGCCAATAGGACTTCAGTTGCTTGAGTAGGGCAGTTTGGCCAAATCTACACCAATTTGTGTATTAAAAGATTTTAAAACTAGGACCATATTTCGTTTTGCGTTTTGGCCAGCGAGGGCCTCACGTGTGCCAGACAAGCCCTGATTATCTGAACTCATCTCCAGCCCCACATTTAACTTAGCATCCTCCATCTTTCCTCACTTGACAGCTATGAATTTGCTGTTCTCCTCTTGGTCCCACCCCTCACCAGACCTGTCACAGCTAAGAAGAGCAGCTTGGAGCACGCCCTGAGTGTTAATGAGGTCAACTTGCTCCCTGACTCTTTTCTATACAGGTCTTTCCTCCTTAACTCTGCATGGAGGAGCACCCTCCCAGACTCCTCAGACATCTTAAAACAGTGAAAACACGAAAGTGAAAATACTCTTTTCCAGATGCCTAGACGCTGGCATCAGGATGACTCCACCTTCCTGGAGCATCCCTCTCTCAGTGCGTGCTGCGGGAGGGCATGTAGCTCTGCAACTCAACAGCACCAACCCCAGCTGTTGCACAAGGTCGGGCTCTTGTCGTAAGAGTGAGGACTGTCTCGGGAGAGCGTTGCTCACCTTTTCCTGCGCCATATGTTGGCTAGAGAGACATCTGTACAGCACAATCTGTGATGCTAAAATTCCTTCCCTGGGGACGATGGAACAAGTCAAGGTATGATTCCACCAAGTCACCCTGGGAAGCCAGTGGGTTTATCTAGCTTCCTTACAGAGCACAGAGGGAGAGGGGAGAGTTCTTGGAAGGCGACACAGCACAGGGCCACTGCTTCCTCTGCACCTGCCAGCCCTCAGTTCTGCAGCACGCTGAAGATTGACACAGCTGCTCTCACTTCAGTGACAGGACTCTTTTAAACACACACCGGTCTGAAGTTGTTCTGGGAAATTGCCAACTGCACCAGTAAAAAACAGTCCATTTTGGTAGTTTGGAGGAAAACTCACAATTAAAAGAAATGCTATTGTTTTTCTGAACATTCTGTTGTTCCCGGTTCCTGAGAGTCATCCTCAATTGAAACTGGTTTCCAACAAGAGTCACCCAGGTGGACTTGGGGGAAAGGGCCTCTTGCCAAGGCAGATATTTCTTTAGGGCCTGCTGGTGTTTTGTTTGTTTCTAAGATTTATTTATTTATTATCTATACAGTATTCTACCTGCATGTGTGCTTGCAGGCCAGAAGAGGGCACCAGATCTCATTATAGATGGTTGTGAGCCACCATGTGGTTGCTGGGAATTGAACCCAGGTCCTCTGGAAGAACAGCCAGTGCTCTTAACCTCTGATCCATCTCTCCAGCCCCTGTTGTTTGTTTTTTAAGGGGAGGGGGTCAATTTTTTTAAAACTTGTAACTTTATTTCTTATGTATGTTTATTTTGCACTAATGTCTGTGCACCATGTGCATGACTTGTGCCTGAGGGGACCAGAGGAGGGTGTCAAATTCCCTGGAACTGGAGTTACAGTTGTGAGCCACCATGTGGGTGCTCGGAATTGAACCCAGGTCCTCTGCAAGAGCAGTGCGCTTATCTCTCCACTGAGCCCTTTCTCCAGCCCCTTGGTGTTCTCTTAGACATAGGGGATGTTTCTTGAAACTAAATTTTGGCCAGTTAAAAGGAGTGAGTGTTATGTTGTGCAGGCAATTCAACTGGCCCTCCCTTAGAGACCTTCAGGATCCTGACAACATCCTATGTCAGTACCTGTATCCTATGACATCAGCTGGGCCAGGCACGTAGTGACCTATCGGCCACTCCCCCTCCTCTTGCTCTCTTGCTCTTCCCTTCTCTTGCTTTCTCTCCCCTCTCTCTGTCAGGGTGTCCACCTACTATGTTTCTCTCTCTCTCCCTCTCTCTTCTTCCCTCTTTCTTTCCATCTCCATCTCCATCCAATAAACCTCATTGGATTTAAGACTGGTTGTGTGTGTGGCATTTTTGCCTAAATCCTAACAGTGAGTTTCTGCATCATTGCTAGACGTAGGCATCTAGCATGGGCACAGCTAACACATCCTACACGGTGGAAGGGGAGATTCAAAAACCACAAGCCGGGCATGGTCCCACTTCTTAAGAGTAGGGGTTCAGTGTAAGTGTCAACCCTGCTGCTACCACTTACAGCTGTGAAGACCTTTGAGACTCAGTTTTCTCATCTGTGAGCTCTCTCTCTCAGGACACTGTGAAGAGTAAATAAGGACACGATAACACAGGTGCATAATCATTTAAATTAACTATCAAAAGATTCAGTCCATAACAAAATAATTCAAACAGCTAATTGATAATAAATAGGTGCTACGTGATGGCAGGGGGAAAGGCTCTAGAAAATGTAAAGTGACCGATAGGATTTTGTCTATGATCAGTTGGCCTCGTTGCTTTGTGTCTGTGGCAGCCCCTTGTATAATGGTGAGAATGTGTGATAGAGGAGATCACCTCATTTGTGGTGTCCTGGGAAGCAAAGAGTCAGACCTCTTCTGGTGACTCAGCCAGAGCCTTCCATGAGGGCCCACCTCTTAAAGAGCCTACCATCCCTACAGAGTGCTGAAAACTGATAACCTCTGGGGGCAGTTCAAGATTCAAACTATAGAGACAGCTTCCTCCTAAAAAGACGGATTTGTCCCACCCTTTGTCTCCCCAACACCTTCTGCCATGAATCACTCACGCAGCAAGAAGACTTTTCTGTTGTTTTTAACAAAAATCTCAATTGTTCAGAGAAAGATTTGGGAGCCAGATGCTGGGGTGAAAGCCTGTCAGCTCAGAGAGGCTGAAAAAGCACCCAGCTTCCTCCTCAGCCATCCTCCCAAAAGGAAGCTGTCCTTCTCAGACTCAGTGTCCTTCCCTTCTACTTCCTGTTCGTCTACCTGTCCTCCTGACTTCTTATTCTCAGTGGTTTTTTTCCTAAAGTTCACTCCCTGTCAAGTGGTTACTTGCTCTGCCTCTTGACCTATGCTTGACTTTATTTAATCCTGTTTACAATACTCAAGACCGCTCTGGGATTAAAGGTGTGTGCTAGGGCTGAGCCACACCACAGCAGACACAGGTTTTTCCAATAACCAACACAGTCTCGGAGTACACAGTGAGATGAAATATCTACAACACTCCAGATGCCAGCCCTTTAATCATGCTTGATCACAGCCCCCAGAACTGAGAGCCAGTGAATTTCCACTTCTATTAACTAACCAAGCTGAGATATCTTGTTATAGCAGCAGCAAATGGACCAATACCACCACCAAATATTGATCGCTTATGACTGGCTCATGTGTAGAACATGCTTTTAGCATATCATTCACACACTGTAACCTTAACCGATTTGAAATGTATGGTACAGAGTGTTAGGATACTCACTTGATGTGCCCCTGTCACTGCCACACACCTTATCAGGCCCTTTTCATGCCAGAAAAACGGCCTGAATATCCATGAGCAGTTGCCTCCCCCTAGTCCTGGGACACCATTAATCCACATCCTTTCTCTATAAACTAGGCTGTTCTGGGGATGGGGGTAAACAGAGTCTCACAATGTGTGACCTTTTGTGTCTGGCTGGTTTTGGCTTAACGTATTCACGGTTGGTCCACGTCACAGCATGCATCAGTGATTTCTTCTTATGCTTATTTGGCATCCCATTGGGCGCGCATGCCACATTTGATCATTTGTGCTGTTTTACCACAGATTTTTGTTTATTTATTTATGTTTGTTTGGGATGGCAACTCACTGCAGAGCCCAGCTAGCACCAAACTACTGATCCTCCTGCCTCTGCCTCCTCGGTGCAGGAGACATGTACAGACGTGTGCTGCCATGCCTGGCTCCAGCCCTTTTTACACAAACACTATACTCAGCTCTTCGGGATTTAAGGAATGGAATTGCTGGACTGCATTTTTGCGATAAGGTTTCCAGCCTTGCACTCCCGCTCCTCCGGACTCCGCCTCCCAGGTGTTGGGATGAGAGACTTGTCTGACATTTAGAGCAATCCCAGCTGTTCTCCACTGCAGCTGCCCTGACGAGTGATACACGTGATCCCACCATTTCCAAAACCATGTCCTCCCTACACAGCGCTGGTTCCTCCCTTCCTCCCCCCACCCCCATGTCTACACTGTGTTTTGTTTGTTCCACGTACATCGGTGTTCTGCCTGCACGCATGTGTGGGTGAGGGTGTCAGATCCCCTGGAACAGGAGTTACAAACAGTTGTGGGCTGCCATGCGGGTGCTGGGGATTGAACCCAGGCCCTCCGGAAGAGCAGACAGTGTACCTAACCACTGAGGCATCTCTACAGCTCCTGTACTGTAGTTTTGATCAGCATTTTCTTAAGTATTAATTATGCCAAGCACTTTTCATGAGCTTTTCGGTCATTTAATGACTTTTGGAGAAATATTTACTCAGGTGTGTGTGTGTGTGTGTGTGTGTGTTGTTTCTGTTTGGTTTGGTTTTATTTAATTACATTTAATATTTTCTATTTGGAGTGAGGGTGGCTCACCCATACCGCAGCACGGGTGTAAAGGTCAGGGGGCAACTTCTGGGAGTCAGGCCTCTTCTATGTGGCTCTAGACATCATCAGGTCATCAGCCTAGGTGGCAAGTGCTGTCCCCCACTGAGCCGTCTTGCCAGCCCTACTCTAATTCTTTATCAGTTCATGGAACTTTCTTGTCTTCTTTTTTGTCTTTCCACATTTCTGATATGAGCGCAACAGTAAGAGATGCTTGCAAAACAATTCATAAAAGACCAGAATATGGTGGGCATGAGAGTGCACACCTGTAATCCCAGGATTTGGGAGGAAGAGGCAGAAAGATCAGAAGTTAAAATCGTCCTCAGCTACACAGTGAATTTGAGGCCAGCCTGGGCTACAAGACACCCTGTCTCAATCCATTCCCCCCATCCCCACCCAGATAAAGTTGGCTTTAACTCCTCCCTTGCCTCCTGTGGAGCCCGCCCTTCCAGAGCAGATACTCAGCCGCCCTGCACTGCACACACCCATTCAGCTGCTGTTCCTTTCCTGGAAAAGTGTGAGCCCTTCCAGCTCTGGCTCGGGTGTGAGTTAGCAGAAGAAGAAAAAACATTTGAGGTTTTTTCTGATCATTGTAGAAAGCGCTGAGTCTGACGGAGGGAAAGAGCAGGGCTAGATCTAAGCTAGCAGTGTGCCAGTGGCTGGGTGGGACCCATGAGGAGGAGGTTGCCTCAGTCATGTCCCGGCCTGCAGAATTTCCCCTCAGTGGCGGCCAGATGCAGGTCAGACTCTCCTAAATGGGGCAGGTCACACTCTCCTAAACGGGAAGGCAGTTTTTCAAGGCAACCCTGCAATATCTCTCTTCATTTTGCCTACATGGCTTTCCTCCTTTCCTTTTGATGTGAGCTGACCTCAGCTCATTTTACTGTTTGGCAACCCTCAGATATGGAATCCACCAAGGGTCACATTGACATCCTCCCAGGCTATTGCTACACTGAAAGCAAGGCTGAGGTCAAAGTCCACCAAACACACAGCCACTGTCCCGTAAACAGGCACAAATGGCCCACAGCCTCTTTGTCTTACCCTCTGCTTGAAAACCTCACCAGGAAGAGAGTATCCCCTCTCAGGTGACTGCCACACTCTCTTGACCCTTGAGCAAGCTTACCTCATGGAGTCAGGCCACAGGTTCTTTGGTGAAATAGGGAGATGCAGCCAGGCTTAGGGCTCAGAAAGAGCCAGATGTCAAGGGCTCGTGAAAGGTATATGAGAATTCTCTGTGTGGTCTCCACTGCTTCTCAGTGTGAGGTTATGGGACAAAATTAAATAAAGACAATTAGGCGTATGACAGATCTTATATATAAAAGAGGTTTATTAGGTGGATATGGAGAGAGAGAAGGGAGAGCAGGGAGAGCAGGACATGATGGGGGAAAGAAAGAGAGAGCGGGAAAAGAGAGAGAAGGGAAAGAGAGGGGCACCCCAATAGAGAAAGGACCAATAGAGAGAGAGAGAGAGAGCCCAGGTGTCAGGTTGTCCCTTTAAGGGGCAAGGTAACCACGCCTTCCAGGTGTGGCCACCTGGCCAGCGACACATGAGGACATCATAAGTTGCTAGGCAACCCAGAAGCAGGTTTTGTTCCAAAATCCTAACACTCAGTAGAGGGGAAGCCTTTCTAAACAAAGCTTAGCTTCAAAACTAATAACAACAAAAATGTGTCTACAGCTTTAGCAGAAAAAGATACGAGAATGTCATTTCAAAATAATCGTACTAGAAGGGGCTCAGCAGTGATGACAGCTTGGGTATTTTACCAACTTGATGAAGAGAAATCCTTGGAGCTGAAGATATGTATCAGTGGTTAAGAGCACTTGCTGTTCTTTCAGAGCACCCAGGTTCCATTTCCAGCACCAAAAGGCTCCTCACAACCCTCTGTAACTCCCCCACCTCTTCTGACTTCTGCTGGGACTAGGCATGACTGTGGTACACAACTCAAAACCCTTATACACACAAAATAACATAAACAAACCTTGAAAGAAAGAAATAGAAGGAGGGAGAGAGGAAGGAAGGAAGGAAGGAAGGAAGGAAGGAAGGAAGGAAGGAAGAAAGGAAGAAAGGAAGAAAGGAAGGAAAAGAAACAAAGCCATCTCTTTGGGCAAAGGAAACCCAAGCACCCAGAAAATGGCTCTGACTTTCCATAAGGAAGGGAAAATGGCCCCTGAAGCCTCATAGGGAGAGGCACTATTAGGAGGTGTGGCCTTGCTGGAGGAAGTGTGTCATTGGGGGGTGGGCTTTGAGTTTTCAGATGCTCAAGCCAGGCCCAGCGTCACTCTCTCTTCTTGCTGCCTGCCAGTCTGAGTGGAACTCTCAGCTTCTTCTCCAGCACCACGTCTGCCTGTGTATTGCCATACTTTCTACAACATGGTTTAAACCTCTAAACCTGTAAGCCAGCCCCCATTAAATGTTCTTTTTAACAGGAAGGTCATGGTATCTATTCACAGCAACAGAAACCCTAACTAACATGCTTTATTTTGTCATTATGAATACAACCCAGAAAACAAGGCACAGTTTGCTTCCTGGCCTGCTTACTGTATCAGACTGCAGAGACTAATAAGAAAGGCAGGGCACATCCACTGAGTGTGAGGTGACCTCAAAGGTTGTTAATAGCTGTCAGTTCAGTGTAGTGGCCTCATAAGGGCAGAACCATCAGTGGCAGGGAGCCATCAGCTTCTTAAATAGATGACATGACACACAACACTTCCATGTTCTGGGTGTGCCTAGCCTATCTGAAGTCAACTTGGGATCAGCTCAAACTTTCGATTACAGAAGACAGGATTGGATAGCCCAGCTGGTGACTCAGGTGTGAGATCAGCGAAATCCTGGCTTTGGGGCACCTGAGGGAAGAGACAGCAAGAGAATTAGAGAGTCAGCCCCTCCTCAGAAGCAATGGGGAAGGCTCTGAGAACCTAGCCTCTGAGGGCAGAGTATGTGCCTAGAGTGTAGCCACACCCCCTTAGGGTTTCTAAGAAACACTTGGCCTGTGTGTAGCGGTTCTCCTGGGAGCCAGCTATATAATAATCTGGGCACATTTAACTTGAAAATACAAAACATCCTTCCAGCTGCTTCCTGCTTATTCTTCCTGGGCCAGAATGATGTAGAGGGAGAGAGAAAGCAGTGCTGAAATCAAATGGAAAGTGCTTTTGTCTATGGAGGCTGGGAGATGGGGGTGGTCAAAGAGCCAACCGCCTTCCCAAGGAGGCACTGTGCAATGAACTGCTGAATAATTCAGAGCCTTGTCTGAGCTGACAAGGAGCAAAAGTAAAGGGCCCATACCCTTCTCTCTTCTCCAGCCTGCAAACGTCCTGGTTGACCCCTAGACAGAAAGAAATAGCCAGTGGCATGCAGCTAAAACCATGCATTCACTCGCTCATCACCATCTTCATTGCATGCCACACAGGCAACGTCCAGTGCCACCACGGCTGCGCACAGAAATAAGGAGGGCATTCTCTGCTTCGTGGACCCCAGAACCTGCCCTGGTCCTCAAACATTAAGGGCTCCAGGACCACAGCTGGGGGATTACTGGGAGAGAAGTTAATTCTCTTCCTGGCATAAAGTGGTTCACTGGAGGAAATGGAGCCTGGTGCATGCTGCTGCCAGGCTGAACTGAGCAGCTCCAGAGCGCAGGCCACCCGGCTCCAGCAAGTAAGGGGAATCAGCATCTTAACACACAGACATCTGTGGAGACTTCCCGGAGGCTCAAGCTCCACCCCGACAGGAGAGAGGCAGCAGAAGTCTCTCAGCGATTTCTCTGAACAGAGGCCTTTCCTCACCACTGCCAAGAGGGGGCCTCACCTTTCAGTGCCCAGGTCTGAGCTAGGGGACAGGTGAGCTCCGTCCTCCCTCCACTCTAGCAAGGCCTCGACATGTGCATGCTGGTTGTTAGGGGCTTCCGAGTAGCGCAGTCCTGTTCACAGTCAACTTCAGAACACTTCTATCCCCCGAAAACAAAACCGTAACCTTCAGCTCTTAGTCTCACCACCTCTAGCTCTAGGCAAACACTAACCTTCCACCCACAGGCTTCGAGCGTTTGGTAAAAATTCAATCACAGTCTATGCTGCCACGAGATTTTGGAATGTGTGTTTGTGTGTATATGTTCGTGCACATGTATGCTCATGTATCATAAGTATGTGGAGGCCAGAGGCTGATATTGAGTGTCTTCCCCAGTTATCATCATCATCATCATCATCATCATCACCATCATCATCATCATTTCAACAAGGACAGAATTAGCTGGCCTAAAACTTGCTATGTAGACCAGGCTGGCCTCAAACTCAGAGATCTGCCTGCATCTACCTCCCAAGTGCTGGGATTAAAGGTGTGCACCACTACACCTGGCTTGTTAATTTACTTTTAGACACAGTCTCCCTATACAGCTCTGGCTGGCCTGGAACTCGCTATGTAGACCAGGCTGGCCTCAAAAATCACAAAAACCTACTTGTCTCTGCCTCCTGAGTGCCGAGATTGGAGGCGGGTACTGTGGCGTCCATCTTACCTCATGTTTTTTATTTATTGTAGATTTATTTAATTTCATGTGCATGAGTGGTTTTCTTGCAAGTGTGCATGTACAACACACGCATGCCTGAAACCCAAGGAAGTCAGAAGAAGGCGTCAGATCCCCTAGAACTGGGGTCATCGATGGTTGTGAGGCACCATGCGGGTGCTGATAATCTTCTCCCCATCATCTGCCAGAGCAGCAAATGCCCTTAACCACTGAGCCATCTCTTCTGCCCCTTCTTTACTGTAATGTTTGTTTGGACATTCAGTTAGCATAAGCACGTATGTGTATGTGCGCGCATGCGTGTGCCAAACTGACCAGATCACACACTGCACCTGGGATCTAAACTCAGGTCTTCATGCTTACACAACAAGCACACAACCCCCCGAGCCATCTCCTCAGTCCCCCAAAATTACTTTTATGAGGAAAATGTGACTGGAGAAAAAGTAATTAGCAGACAGCACAGTTGGAAATGGAGCATTTAGGAGCAGCTGCTGAACCCTGGCGCCTTCTAGCTCAGGATGCCAGCTCCTATTCATGAGACCGTAGTGCCAGCTGTGAGGCTCAGTGCAGGCCGGGTTCCATCTGCTTGGGGTAGGGAACCTCCCTAATGAGAAGAGCCTTCTTGAAAGAAGTGCTGACCTCTGGGAGCCCCCTGAGATGTAGGGGAAGTTTAATCCAGCAATGTGGCTGCTCTGATCACATTCAAAGACCTTCCAGGTCTGTGTGGTCCAGCTGAAATGCAGACATGACCTCAGTATACACTTTTAATCCCAAGCAATGATGTCTAACTGAGGGGCAGACAAACTGACAAATCAGAGAAAGATTTGATAGAATGAGTCAGTTAGGATATGCCCAACTCTCAGGAGAAAAGCTATTTAAGAACAGTGCAGGGAGAGAGTGAGTTAGGAATCAATTGAGATCAGTTGAATTGCCAGTGAGCTGGGAGTCGGTGTAGTGGGTTCACTTCGGAGAGCTGCGTTTGGTACACTTCAGTCAGTTCAGCTGAGTGGAGTTGAGTTTGTTTGTGAGTTCATGCAGAGGCAGTTGAAGGCAGAGAATAAGGAGCCAGAAGATTAGAACAAATTGCAAGAGTTAGTTTGAGGCCAAACAGAGCAATTCAGTCAGAAGTGAGAGAAGCCAGATTGACTCAGTCAGCCTGGAGTTGAACCAGCCAGCCAGAGTTGAGAAAGAACTAGAAAGGGTGAGCTTATTCAGCAGTAAGTCTCAGAGATGACAATTACATCAGGTAAATAAACATTACTTTTACACTGAGGAACCTGCCTGGCGCCATTTTTAATTAGCACCACCCCATCAAAGTAATTTCATTAGAACTCCCAGGCACACTGAGGCTTTTTGAGAAGCTGGGCTCGGGTTGTGTGAGAGAGACGCTCTCTCTGCCTCTGATTTGCAGAAGGTTCTGTCTGGGAGCCAGTCAGCAAGGCTATCCTCCCAGAAATTCCCTGCTGAAGAGGCCCAGGAATTTTTTCAGTCACTTTGAGATGGTTCCTATCGCCAGGAGGACTCTCTGGGGCTCTTCTTCTCTGTCTCCTCCGCAGTCCCTGATCCTCCTGACTGTGCTGGGATGTCTCCAGAGTTCTCAAAGGCCCTGCATTGCCTACCACCTGTGCCCACCTCTCATCTGGTACAGCGATATGGGAATACCCGGTGTCTTTGAAAACAAAGGAGCTTGGGGGTAGGAGAGGAGAGCTAGAGTCCCAGAAGCTAGATGGCCACCAAACGTTTCCCCAAGACAGGCTTTTGGGTTTGTACTCGGGAGTTCAAAGAACGAACCGGATGGATGGATCACATTGGATGAGTTTCAGAGAGAAGCTTATAAATTCATAGGAAGGAATGGTGTGACACTCAGCCACATGGCTGACAGTCAGCTGCATGTCAGATGGGGAAAGGGGACTTCAGACAAAGCGAGAATCCCAGAGAAGCGGGTACATTTAGGCTCTGGCTGGCACCTGAAAGAAAAAGGGAAGACTCGAAGGTTGGCACAGCCACAGAGCCTCAAGGAGACTTCCGGGAGCTGTACTAGGGGCCAGGAATTCTGGGAAGAAAAAGTACATTATCTCATTAAATTATTAAACATTTTCCTCCTAGCTTTAGCATAACTTAAAGTAACGGGGCTTCCCTTCCTCCTGGGGGAGATCCCTGGCCGCGGTGATGGACTGCTCACCTGTACTAACTCTCAAGGGAAGCTAGGAGACACACCACACCTTTCCACCCCATAGTTCCATTCCTTCTTCAGGAGGCCACAGCTTGCCCTTTAACGGGCCTTCAACGCTGCTGTAACCCCAGCCCCTGCTGAGCTGGCTGCCTCTGTGGCTATAGCTGCTGCCCACTCTGCCGCAGCCCCTGTTCTGAACCTTGTAGACACGCCAGCACCATGACTTCTCTCTTCAAACCTTTGCCTGTCCCAGGATGATGCATCATGGGAAATCCAGAAGCCAGGTTAGCAACAGGCCTCACTAGCCTCTGGGGAGCCTCTCTCAAGGGTTTCTTATTCTGTCAAGCCTGAGACAGGAATGCCAGGATTGCGCTCTGCTCACAGCTCAGTAACAGAGCTGCACTCTGCCCCGCAGTCACCCCACCTCCCAGCCCCCATCACATCCGCCGCGGGCTGGGGCTTTCAGTGCAGTTGCAGAATACAGTCTGGGAAGCAAAGGCCGTGGCTGAAGTCCTGCCCTCTGCTACGCTGTCCGCGTCTTAGCCAGCAGTTCAGGTGAGAAGAGAGATGAACTGGAGCAGAAGGTGAAGACTGAGGTGTCTGGGCGCGGGAAGGAGAGCGGGGGATGGGAGCATCCCCCACTTGAACCGTGCACAGTACGTGTGAACCCCAGCCTGGGGGGAGGGGTGGCTCCAGAGAATCCCACACCCACCTCAGATAAAGGCTGAAGGTCAGTCAGGCAGAGGTAGAGAAGCTGCCCAGTTAGCAGCATAGCTGAGCTCAGGGTATGAGAAGGCCTGGGGGCAAAACACAGCTGTCAGGCCTAGGAAGGCCCTGGGTCCTGGAGGCTGAGGGGCCTCAATTATTAAGCCCGAGAGAGAAACCGGCTCCTGCGAATGCCAAAGGAGACAGATCCGGCCCTCCCTGCTCTGCTCACAGCGGGTAGGGGAAAATCCACCTGCCACAGCGGGAGCAAAAGTGTCAACAGGGAGTCCCGCTGGCCCAGGCCAGCCCCGCCTGCCCCTCCCCCGCCCGCCGGCCCCTCCCCCGCCTCGCCGGCCCCTCCCCCGCCTCACCTGCCCCCTTCAGAGTCCCAGGCTTTTTGTTTACCGGCTCGGGCTCTCTTCCATCCCACACATTTTTAGCATTCTCCTTCCAGTAAAGTAACTGCACGTCGCATGCGCGCGTCCCGTGCTGCCTCCCACGCCCTCCAAGGGACCCGTGCAGGACCCCAGCGCCACCCAGACCCTCGCACAGGAAAGCTTTCAGCTGCGACCGGCAGGTTCTAGGGCTGCAGAAGCCCCTCCTACCGCTGGAGCCGGCCCCCGAGGCCAGCACTCTGAGTCCTCCGCACACCCTTACGAGGTCTCGTTTCCAGTGTCTGGAAAAGGAGAGCGGGTGGACCCACCTGAAAGTGGTCAGGACGGGACCACGAAGCCTGGAGCAAGCGAAGCCAGCCTTCCTACCCCACAGGACTGCCCCACAAGACAAGCTCGGCGGCCTGGGCAGGAGCCCCGAGGTTCGCGAAGCCAGGACCGCCCTCCTCAGAATCACCGAGACCACAGCTTTCCTGTTGCTCTAGGCTGATGGGGGGCCCTGTGGACATCTCCAGAAGGGGGCCAGCTTCTGGTCCTAGGGTCCCCAAAGGAAGAATTTAGCAGCGACAAAGACAATTCAGGAAGGACCAGGCTGGAGCAAGGCTGGAGAAGCTCAAACGCTGTGCTGTTCAGAGCTGGAGGTCCTGGTGTGTAGCGGGGTTTCCGCACATGCTCTGTCTGCTGCCTGTGGTTCTGCAGCCTCGGCTTAACGTTTCTCTAGCAGCTTAAATCTCCACTCATCGGTGCGCTTTTCAGTAGCAATGAGCCGCAGGTTACTTTCTGACATTCCAGTCACTAGTGCACATATGTGTGTGAGGACCAGAGGCGCCACCCACCTGGTCTTCGTGAGACACGGTCTCCCACTGGCTGGTCACCGAGTAGGCTAGCTTAGCCAGTGAGGCCCGGGGATCCTCTTGCTTCTATCTGCCCCCCACACGGGCTTCTAAACAGGGGTCCGAGGAGCCGCTCAGCGTCTCATGTTTTCCAGCTCTGGATTTGAAACTTAACGTGCTAGTTTTGGGTAGCTTTTCCCAAGGCTTTGGCACCTCTCTCCGGCCTTACAACTGCAGCTAAGACAGGCCAGCGTGCTGGGCCACCCAGCACAGCTCGGGACTTCTGCTTCTCCGATAGTGTGTCTCACTGGTTGCCCCTGGGCACAGTTCAGGCTTTGCGTTCACATTTCCTTTCATCTGGACAGGAAGGAAAAATTGCCCAAGACTTGGAAATGGGACAGAGATTTTGGCACACCCTTTGAGTCATGCTGGGTTTGGGAACAGGCTAACAGGCCAGCCCCAGGTAATTATCTAATTTTCTAAAGGGTGTAGCCTCTTTTTAACTTGCTAGTTATTATTAACCAGGGTATTCTACCAAAAACAAAAAACAAACAAACAAAAAAAACAAATATTTTATTTATTTATTTATTTTTGTAGCTCAGGTTAGCCTTGAACCCAGCGCCCTCCTGCCTCAGCTTCCAGTGACAGTGTTACAGGCATAAGCCAGTTTTCCATCCTGCTGGCTCTCTCATTTGCTAAGTATGTCGTGTAGTTGTGTGAGTTCTAATCCACACACACAGCGCCACCACCGTAAGGACGGGGAACAGGCCTACCAGCCACAGCTCTGCCAGCCCTCCAAACCATGCTTTTGAGCACTTGGAAACTATCCTGCGGCAGGGTGCAGACGGAAGCGCATGCCTGGGATGCTGTGGACACGCCTGCATTTGTGGGACTGAATGATTCCCAATTTGTCCCCTCTGTCAAGCCCAGGGTAAGATCGGTGTCTCAGAATTCAGCTCTGCCCTCCTGTCCCATGCCTGACTTCCCCAGCAAAGCTTCCAGGAGCCACGGAATTAAACAGGAGAACACAAACGGGTAAATCCTAAAACACTGTGATCTAGGGACATCTCTAGGCGTAGCTGACAGTGTCGGCCACAGGAAGGCTAACTAATGACTGAACAGAACACAAACACTTGTCTTAGTCAGGGTTGCTATTGCTTTGAAGAGACACCATGACCGCAGCAACTCCCATAAAGGAGAGCATTTAACTGGGGCTGGCTTACGGTTCAGAGGTTTAGTCTGTTATCATCGCGGTGGGAAGCATGGCAGCGTGCAGGCAGACATGGTGCTGGAGAAGGAGCTGAGAGTTCTGCATCTGGATAGGCAGAGAGCACAGAGAGAGCTAGCCGCTAGGCTTGGCTTGAGCTTCTGAAACCTGAAAGCTGCGCCATTGACGTAACTCCTCCAGCAAGCCACACCTTCTCCAGCAAGCCACACCCCTCCAACAAGGCCACACCTCCTCCAGCAAGGCTATACCTGCAATAATGCCGCTCCCTCTGAGCCTGCAGAGGGCATTTTAACTCAAACCACCACCACCCCCAAGCTGGATGTCCCATTGTCTTCTTCTAGCCCTTAAACCTCTGCCTCCCTCACCAAGATGGCAACTCAGGTTGGTGCAAAGGGGAAAGGGATGACAGAGGGACCTTATCTTGTTGGTAAGGCCAGAGATGCTGCTTTTGGTGCCTAGGCTGTGCTGCAGAGAAAAGCGGTGACGCGGTGGAGATGAAAGATCCTTCCATCTTCACACACAGGAATAGCCTCAGCCTTGAGGACCAAGAACGTGCCGCGTGGGATGGGTTGGAGAGCCGCGGCAGGAGGGGTGCCCATGACGAAGAAGGTGGTTTTTATCTTCCAAACTAAACAGAAGCTTCTTCAGTGTGTGTCTGTGTGTGTGTGTGTGCACGCGCGCGCGTGTGCGTTCGCGCGCTTCATGTGGGCTTGTCGGCATGCACATGGCGAGGGGACAGAGACAGCTTTAACAGTGATGAGTAGCTGGGGTCCAACTCAGGTCATCAGGCCTACACACAAGCACCCCTCTCCACTAAGCCATATGGAAAGCTGGGACCTTGTCTCCTAAGCTCATCTCTCTACTTCATGTATGAGGGTGAGGGGATAAGATTCCACTCCATGCCAGGGTCCCCGGTTTCTCCTCTCCTCATACTTTCCACTTTATGCTTAAAGCTGTACCATTTTCTGTGCTTTTGACTTTTTACACAAAAGAAAAAGGTGGTGGTGCACACCTTTAATCCCAGCACTTGGGAGGCAGAGGCAGGCGGATCTCTTTGAGTTCGAGGCCAGCCTGGTCTACAGAGTGAGTTCCAGGACAGCCAGGGCCATGTAGAAACGCTGACTTAAAAAAATTTAAAAAAGTAAAAAAAAAGAGAAAGAAAAAGTGGGTTTTTGATACTTTCTGATGTGCTGAGTGGAAGGTGTTGACCTCCCACAGACCACTGTCACAGACACTCCTCACCCAGACCAAGGAACCAAAGGGCTCCTGCTGCTGCTGCTGCTGCTGCTCTCAGACCACAGACCCGCTGGCCCTCACCTCTATTCTCCACCAACACCTAAGCTGAAACTTCACACCGCTAACGTGAAATCCCGCTTCCTTCCTGCAGGTGAGGATGGTGTTTCCTTTCCTGAGTTTCTGAAAGCTCCAGCAGGAAGGCAGCTTCCTATCACCTCCAGAAAGCCCGGCTGCGTGATTCTGCGTCCTCCAGTCCTCCAAGGGACTGGAGACTTGTCCTCCGCCAGGCCTTAGAAGGAGGCATTGTTTCTCATCTGGAGGGTCAGGTCTGGACACCCTGTCTCACACCATCTATGAGCCGAAGAACAGCCTAAACCACAACCGAGAAACATCTTAGAACACGTGTGCCTTTTCTGGTGCCCGCTCTGCTCGGACACTTGTTCATGTTTGCGACCCGCGCCCATCTTTCCGGAACCGCCCTTGCATGGCTTCCTCAAGAACAGGGGAGGTTACTTGCCTCACATCTGGCTTTGAGTGTCTATGTGACGCACTCCAACACGAGCACATGATAAATGGCTCACAGGAGATAAGGCTGGCCTCTAGGGGCTGCTCTGCAGAGAGGAACCCTCACTTCCGCCCACTAGTCAACTGGAAAGCCAGAAGCGCCAGGCCTCCCCTCCCCACGAAGCTCGGGTGAGCTCTGCCTCAAGCTGAGCCTTTCTCGTGAACTGGCCCTTTGTGCTTATAGGCATCCTAATTGCACAGGAAAGGCAGAAGGCAAACAGGCGTTAGCCCAGCACCTTGCCGTCCGTGAGTTCTGCTCAGTACACCAGGAGCTGGCCTAGAATGGGTGGGAAGGAGCATAGCAAGGGGACCTTCTGTTCCTGTCTAGGAGAGCCTTT
>REGO01000081.1:3876893-3898425 GCA_010120015.1 Rhombomys opimus | reverse complement strand
CACAGTCTAAAGCGCAGTCCCTTGTGATGGGAAGGCAGTGCAGCAGGAGCTTGAGGGGGCTGGTCACATTGCATCCACAGTCATGAAGAACCGTTGCTTGTGCTTGGCTCGCTCTCTCATTTTTACTTATTCTTCATTTTATGAGTGTTTTGCCTGCATGTTTGTCTATGTATCACTCTTGTGCATGGTACATGAGGAAACCAGGAGAGGTCCTTGGATCCCCTAGAACTAGAGTTACCGTGTGGGTGCTGGGAACTGAACCCAGGTCCTCTGCTAGCGTAGCAAGCATTCTTAACCAACTCCCCAGTCCCTCAGTTTTTCCTTTTGATACAGTCCCAGGTCCCCACCCAGAGAACAGTGGGACCCACACAGGTCTCTCCTCCTCAACAAACCAAATCACTCTTCACAGACATGCCCAGAGGCCTCACAGAGGACTCTAGATCCTGTCAAGTTGACGACTGAGACGAAGCACCGCCAGCCCTCCCTGTCCTCCTGAGATGCAGGGTAAATGAGATGGGAGTCCATGGGAGTGCTGAGGGGCTGTGCCGCTGTCAGGCGTTTCTTTTTGTCTAGGTTAACGGGCTCTCATTTAAGCTGACGACATCCGTTCTCAGCCTGGCCTGAGTCAGATGTGCAGTGGGGCACACAGTTTTCGCAGGCAAGGACCTGCTGCAGCCCAGCATGCCCACTGGCATTGCCTGCCACTCTCCCTGCTTTGTGGTAGACAGGAGAAGCATTAGTCATACATCTCATTGGCTTTCTGCTTTTTCCTTATGACTCATTTTTGTGAGTGTTTCAGGAAAGCACATGGAGATGTCTTGATGCAGTTTCTTCTCTCTGCCAGGCTGATGACTCTCCCCAGGGATAGACAAGGCCAGGACACTTGAGATCACCAGATGCCTGTCCTGTCCCTTCAAGGCTTGGGGGATAGGTTTTGGCACCTCTCAGGTAGTGGGCCTCAGTCACTGCTGTCCCCTTCGAGAAGTAGAGGTTGCATTTATCCTGCCTTCAAGAGAGGACCTCAACAGAGCTTTCTCCTTTAGTAGCACCAGCCTTGTTGTTCAACCTCAAAGAAGTTCTAGGACTTGCCCTTGTCTTTGAGGATAACATTTGTGCTCCCAGAGAGTTAGGGCCAGTCTCAGTAGTCTCTGATAGCTCACCACATTTGCTACTTGGACCATCTCACAATTCTTTTCCTAGTTATGAATTACAGAACAAACAAACAAAGGCCCACACACTTACCTAGGGGCAGTCAAATAAAGAGAAGGCTTTCAACCTGACTGAGCCACTTTGGCAGTGAAGGCGTCCATGAGGAATGCTGGGGCAAGTGCCTGATGGGAAGAAGGGAGGCCTAACCCTGCAGCTGCCTTGGGGTCTGCACTGAAAGAGTAGCCTGGATGGGGCCTGATCAGCAGGGAGGCTGTGGGGCAGTCCTTCATCTATGGCATCCAGGAAGTGAGGGAGGCCAGAGGACAGCTGCCAAGGTACACAGTACTAGGGACTGGACCTGAGATTAGTTTGAGAGGCTCCTGACGCAAGGGTGGGAGAGGGCAGGAGTAAGAATGGAGAAGTATGCAGGGATCGCGGCTGTGCTCTCCGGCACTCACAGAGAACAGCGAGGTGGCACTGACACATTAGCCTCCTTTTATAGATGGGGCCTGAGCAGTGAGTGTGCATCGGGCATCCCGGATTCAATGAGTGCGATTCAGGTATGCTGCCCGCTGGGTCTCCTGCGAGGCCCTCTCCCAGGTGCCCTCCCCCATTGTCCTTAGATGGGGGAGGCCTGTGAAGGTGCACAGGGCTGTGAATACAAGTCTGTCAGTCTAATCCCCCTGCATGGTAAAAAGAAACAAATAGGAAAAGCCCGGCATCTCTCCGATCCTGAAGTTCGCCGGTTTGGTTAGGCTAGCTGGCTGGCAAGCCCCAGGGATCTTCCTGTTGCCACCCCCTCTGGCACTGGGATTGAAGGTTTGTGGCACCTCATTTTGATTCTCATTCATGTGCTGGGAATGTAAGCTCAGGTGCCCAGCCCTGCACAAGCACGTTTCCTGACGAGCCACACCCACACCCCTGAACCTCTCTACCCCGCAGCAGAACTGAGTTGGCCCTGACCAGAACTCATTAGCAATTAGCCTCGGGGTCCCCAGGACCATCCCAGAGCCTGCTGGAGGATGGCAACCCCTTTCTGGATGGCTCTGCCACCTTCCCACCCCTAAGCAAATCTCACTGAGAGAAAGGAAGAGGGAACAGCCAGGGAACAGCCAGGGCACGACCTGGGCCCAGACTCTGTTGCAGTCCTCACCCACAGCACTCAGAGAGTGTTTAAGAGTGGCCAGTATAAGCCAAAGAGGTAAAGTTCACCTGCTACACTTCTGTTTGTGGGGCAGGACCAGGCAGTCTCCTGTCAACAGACTGGAAACTAGCTCTGGAAAGGTACTCATTGTGCCTACCACTTGGCTAGAGATGACAGAACGAGGATCCAGGTCTGGCCTCTGAGACTCCAACATTTAGGAGATTTCCTCCTGAGTCAGGCCTTAAGGTTCATGCTTGTAACTCCTGAGCACAGGAGGCTGAGGCAGAGGGATAGCTGCAAGTTGGGCCAGCCTTGGCTACATAGTGAGCTCCAGACTGAAATAGAGTGCAACACGGTCTCAACCCTGAATCAAACAAAACAAAACAAAAAAGCTGGATGTAGAGGCGCATTCCGTTTCTTTTCTGTCGCGGTGATAAAACCTCATTGAGGCAACTTATAAAAGAGAGTTTATGGAGCTTACCGTTCCAGAATGAAGCAGCAGCTGAGAGCTTGTCTCTTCATCCACAAGCACGAGGTAGAGAGTATACTGCAAGCAGCCGGAGGCCCTGTGAGTCACCTCCTTCAGCAAGACCATACTGCCCAATCCTTCCTCTGCAGTCCCACAAAGCGGGCATCCAGCGTCCAAACATATGAACCTACGGAGGGCATTCTTATTCAAGTCACTCTGTAACCCAGCTGTTGTCTCAGCGTTTGGGAGGTAGAGGCAGGTTAGTCCTCAGTCTGTGAGTCTGACATTAGCTTGGGTTAGAGAGAAAGAAGCCAAAGTGAAACAGGGATCTCACACACAGGAGCCAACCCTCTCCCTCACAGGGTTGGGGCAGTCTGACACACAGGAAGTGCTGAGTTACAGGCCACCACTATAATGACTGCCTGGCAATCCTCCTGTCTTTAGACGGGTACAAAGGGAGCATAAGTACAGTCATGTGAAGAAAACCAGAATAAAGACCAATGTGGAGTTAAAACCAGGGTTGTATACCATGTCACTAAAATCATGTACTCATACTAATTTATTTAATTAAGGGTTATTTTGTGTGTGTGTGTGTGTGTGTGTGTGTGTGTGTGTGTGTGTGTGTGTGTATGCAGTTGCCTGTGGGGGCCAGAAGAGGGCATCGGCTCCCCTGGAACTGGAATAGGCAGCTGTGACGCTCCCTTCACGGATGCTAAGAACCTGTCTTCTGCAAGCACAGCCAGTACTCTTACCTGAGGGCCATCTCTCCAGCCCCTGTTTCTATAAAATAGTCTTTGAGTTATTATTAAAACAACACAAAGTTCCCACATACTCCACACGGTTCCTCCTTAGCAGCATGTTATGGTCATAGGATAGCCATCCTAACTGATGGAACGGTGGTGGTACAGGTGAACACAGGAGTCTGGGAGCACCTGACAGAACCCACATGACCTCAGGTCCCAGAAAGGGAGACTGGGCAGGGACGTGCATATAGAGGTGGACACTGAGATGGTTTATGAAGGGAAGAGAGCACTAACTTCCTGGAGGAGGAAGGGCCAGAGCTGGGGGAAAGGTCAAAGATGAGACAACGTTTATGAGTCATTTGCATATCAACCACATTTCCTCCAAGGGAGATTTCCAGTCTTCCTTTGTGCTATAGGTTTCACTTCTTTATTATTATTAAAAAAAATAATAATAATAACTGTGTCGGTATGGGTGCCTGCATGAATGCATGTTCATGCCTCTAACCCATGAGGCCAGGGCCCCTGGAGTTACAGACAGTTATGAGCTGCCATGTGAGCACTAGGAATCAAACCCAGGTCCTCTTCTAATGAAGAAAATGCTGTTAACTTCTGAGCCATCTCCCCAGCCCCTGTCATAGGGTTCTTAATGCCTTTTAAAACTCTTTCTGTGTCCCTCTGGAACATTATTATTATAAACTAAAGTCCACGTTCTACTGTAGTACCTGGTTTTTATCTAATCTTTTTCTGTTCCAGGATCTAATCCAAGATTCAAAGCCATGTTTCAGTGACAAGGCTCCTTTAGGCTTTTCTTGGATGTGACAGTTCTCATCTCCTGATTTTTGATTACCTTAGCTGTTTTGATGAGTTCTAGCTAAGAATTTTTTTAAACTACTCTTTAAATGAGCTTTGCCTGAAACTTTCTCACAATAGAACAAGGGTCTGTAGGGAAGAAACCACTAGAACAAAGTGTCTTTTCATCACACCAATGGGTAGGCTTCTCTCTCTCTCGACAGGGTTTCTCTGTGTACCTGTGACTGTCCTGGAACTCTCTCTGTAGACCAGCTCACCTCAAACTCAGCGATCTACCTGCCTCTGCAGTCCCATCACCCTAGTGCTGGGATTGAAGATGTGTACCACCACAGCCAGCTTCCTACGCTGTCCTTGATCATCTCGCTAAGGAGCATCTGCCAGGTTCCCATTGTGCCATCTCCCTTGCATAGGATACAGGTTCAGTTCCCAGTACCACATGGGGCAGCTCACAACTGTCAGTTCCATGGGAGTTGACATCCTCCTCCGGCCTTTGCAGAAACCAGGCATGCACACAGTACACATACATACATGTTGGCAAAGCATCCATAAACATGAAAACAAATAAATAAATCTTTAACGTTGCTCTTTGCCCTCTCTCCACACTTCTGTGACGGAGGTCATCACACTCAGCTCTCACTCACAGAGTGCGGGCATATGCTTTCCTCTTTGAAGGCTTCGGATCACATAAGCTATCTGGAATTCTCCTGCACAGGAAGAGTTGTCAATATAAAATAAATACTTCAGGTTTTGTGGTTTTATTCTGCCTCTATGATGGCCAAGATGGTCTTAAACTCCCGGACTCCGGACTCAAGTGATCTTCCCATCTCACTTTTTTTTTTTTTTTTTTGAGACAGGGTCTCACTGTGTGGCTAACCTGGAAATTTCAATGTAGACTGCTCTCTAATTCACAGAGATCTGCCTATGTATGCCTCCCAAGTGCTAGGGTTAAAGGTATTCAATAGCATGTCCCAAGAGATTGATTTTTTTTTCTTTTCTGGATCACACCCAGGGCCAAACCAGTCAGAGTCCACATGGTCTGTGGGTACTCCCTCATCTAATCAGAAGGTCACCAATTTGTTTCCTCGACCTGAGTTCAATCCCTAGAATTCATGCCCTGGGGGGAGGAGTGAACTGATCACGCAAAGTTGTCCTCTGACCTCCACAAACATGCCTTCCCCGACACATACATCACACACACAGAGTGATAATAATAATGTGGTTTTTGAAAAAGACAGCGGCAGAGATCTGCAGACAACTTTGAGGAAGGCTTCTCGGGTAGGTAAGCCTGCAGTCTGGCTGCCACGAAGGGTGTAAGAAATGGACCCGGAAGACTTTTTAAGATTTTATTTTTAATTGTGTGTGTGACTGACAGAGAGAGACAGAAAGTGAATATATTTGTACATATGAGTGTCCTCGGGGACCAGAAGAGAGTATGGATCACCTGGGGTGGAGTTACAAGGCAGCGGTGGGTGCCGGGAACCCAACATGGGTCCTCTGAGCCACCCCTCAGTTCCCTAGAAGACTTACTTTGAAGTTACTGTTGGTTCCACAGTCTTTAGACATGGAGGAGCCTCAGCAGAGCTGAAGGCTGTGGACGGGGCCTCTGTGAGCTCTGCTCCCACTGAGGCAAGACAGAAAGACGGGAACGGCAAAAGGTCGTGAGAAGGAACAGAGACCCCTCACCCAAGTCTAGGTGAAGCCTTTCAATGTGTGAAAAGCAGAGACTTGAACACAATTAGCATGTGCTGGAGGACACTTTCATACGCAGACCTTTCATGTTGGGCGTAAGCTCTGCAAGCAGTTAACCTTAAGTAGGGCCTCATTTTTCTGCCAGGCCTTTTCTTGGACTGTCATCCAAAACTTTCGAATTTGCTCACAGGAAAGATCTTCTAGCTTCTGCCAGCCAGGTGATCTGGGGTGTTATCAACTGCTATCCCATCAGGGGGCCTCAGGAAATCCCTGTCATTTCAGTAGGTTCCTTAACCACGATTTGAGGAGAACAGCTTCAAACTCTCAAAATCCTATAGATGACTGCCATAAAGATGGTGAGGTCCCCTCAGGTCAGCCCACGCCCGTGTCTGCTTCCTGAGTGCCTCTCTTTCTATATTACAGCATCTTTGTTAGACCCGACTCTCCTTTGTGCTGGCTAGTCCTGGAATCCCCTTCTGAGCCAAAGCCACAAACCTCGGGCTCAAGCTGAAGGCCCTGGAATACCGGGAGAACTCCGCAGGCTGCTGTAGGCAACTGAGGGAGCTGGGCCTCTTGTCCCTGCCCTTCCTGATGCTAACACCCATGCTTTGTGCTCACCAAACACGCAGACTTATCCTGCTCCCCTGAGCTGCTGTAGTGAGCTAAGGAAGGCCTCCTGGCACACCGCCGGGCACTGAGCGGGGCGATGCAGCCGCTAAGTCTGCGGTGGTGAGGCTGCCACACTCTTGAAAGGAGGAGCCGGTCGTGACCGGAGGTGGACAGCTGGCAGAGGGTGGGGACACTGGCATACTGCTTGTGAGTCAGCCACGCTGGGACTGGGATGTGCTGAAGCACCCTTGCTCTGTGATCAATCCCAATAAACTCACTGGTTTGGTAAGCTGGACAGAGGCCTCTGTTTGGCCTGTCAGTACCCACTTTATCTGGAACAAATGGATGCCTCTTCACTCCGGGAAGTCACATGATAGTCCTTGTGAGGGCAATGTTTTAGAAGAGAAAACGGGCGCTTAACAGCAAACCTTACTTCACTTGCCAAAGTCTAAAAGCTTAGGTATTGCCAGGCATAGTGATGCAGGCCTTGATCCTGGAGGTAGAGGCGGGCGGATCTGTGTGTGTTTGCGGCTAGCCTGATCTACAGTGAGTTCCAGGCCAGTAAGGGCTACATAGGAGATCCTGTCTTGAAAACAAAACGAAGTAACCCAGACGTTTTGTAAGTCATTCAGAACTAGGAGTCTTGGGGAGACATGAGGCCGTGCCTCCTAGAATTGTGGCCATTTTCTTTCCCTTGAGCAGAGGGTGAGATGGGTTAAGCTCCCCATAGACAATAAAAGGTGCGTGCACACTCATGAGCACTCATCTGTGTGTGTGAAGGCCAGATGGCAACATCCATCATTCTACTCTATCTCTCTCTACCTTTTGAGTCTCTCACTGAACCTGGAGGTCACCAGTCCAAAAGATCGTGTCTCTGCCTCCTGAGTACTGGAATTGTAGGCACAGTCTAGCACACTCCACACTTTTCTGTGGAGAGCCAACCGGGGACCTCGTCCTGGTTGGGCCGTCTCCACAGCCCCGTTTTTCTCTTTCCTATCTATTTTTCAGACACAGCCCTAACCTACTTCTGCCACCCCATGGAATTCTCACTCTTCCTCTGAAGGACCTGCCCCACCACACATGGCCTCTTCCAGACGTCCCTCACGGAGACGCTAGCCTTCTTGACCTCTAACTAAAGGCAAGACTTTCCTTCCCCGTCTCTGCCTGCCTTCTCCCGGCAACTCACAAGAATGCCTGACCTGCTTCATTTTACTTTTTTCTCTCAAATTCTAATAATGCTGTCCCCAACGTTCCATCTACGTCTGTTTTTAAATCTTCCTACATAGAAGGCCAAGAACCTGCCAAGAGGAAACCCCGCGAGCGCAGATGGTGGAGAGTGTGCTGTCCGGTGCCTTTCTGGATCATTCTCCACCTTACACCCCAAGCAAGAGTGTCTCGCTTGAACCTAGAACTCACCACCAATTCTATGGCAAAGAGTGGCTTGCAGCCTTTCTTCTCGAGTGTTTTAGAGGGGTCTTATTTCACAGTTCGGCACTGGTAACATTACCCCTGTTGTTAGGACTATTGCAAATCTGGAGACACTCTCACTTTCCTCTGAGCCAGGAGCTGTGTGTCCTTCGGGACTCCGACATCCAGTGGCTTTGTTGGAGCGCTTGCACAGGATCCTGCTCATCCAGTTTGCCGTTAATATTCCATTGTGGCTTAGTTTAAGTTTTACGGCACGTCAGTGTTTCCCAGAAAGACAGAACTACCTGAGGGCGACGTGGGAGAAGCCTTTCAGGTGAGGGGGATGTAAGAACACAGTCCAGCCATGCGAAAGTTCCGTGTGTGGAGGGAAGGGTTTGGGAGTGATCACGGGGGAGAAAATCCCTGGTGTTGAGGCAGAAGTGAAGAGAAGGGAAAGGCTGTGGTGTGGCGACTGAGGACAGATGTTCACACCTCTGTGTAAAGGGATGACCCCTGAGCCTACGAAGGGTAACCCTGTCTACTGTTAGACTGTGGACTGAGACTGACAACCCTGGCATGGAGTCTAACTCTGTGGAGCCCAGCAGCCTCTTCACCCAGGTTTGCTCATTTCACCCCAGCAGACCCTGTCTGCATTTCTTCAGACTTCTGAAATTCCTCAGAACTACCAGAGCTGCAGGCTCTTAACCCTGTGTGGTCGGAAACCTACTTATACACATACACTGAGATGCATTTACTGTGTGGTATGTATCAATATCAGGAATTAAGACTGGAATAAAGATCTGTGTGCTCCCTAGCCAAGGCTGTGAAGACAAGCAGTACTGTCTACTAAATTGCTGCCAAAGAAGCTAACCTACGTTACCTTGTGAACTTACTGTTAAATAAAATTTGATACTGTGGAAAGATGAAGGTGTTCATCTATATTTCCGACATAGTGCAGCCCCAGCAGGCTGCAGAAACAAGCTGGGTTGTACAATAATTTCAAGTTCCATCATCTGGCAGAAGAGCAAATGCCAGCCTGGAACCCAAGTTCATGCTGAGAGTCCAGTCTCGAAACGAATAATGAAATACAAGACAGGCTCCAAAGCAAAGAGCAGAGGCGGCTTGAAGTGGGAATCCAGGATTAAAACTGCATGCAGAAACGCCTGAGGTGAAGGAGGAGCCCACAGCTAATCATCAGGTTCCCTGCACTGGCAAGTCCCTCACACAAAGCCACTGAACGCGCCGGCAGAAAGGATACAATAGTGAGCAACCGTAGAACAAACATGCCCCTCCTTTTCTTCCTTTCCTCTCTGGAGGCCCTCTGTCACTCTGACTTCTCCAACAAACAGCACCATGCTCACTGAATTCACCAATAGATTGCTCATTACTGCCAGGGTGCGGACGGAGCCAATCTCAAGAGGTAGCATGGCTGGCCTTGTGGAACTCTTCACCCACTTTCCCATGAAAACTCAAGAACAAATATTCAAATTAAGTCAGTCTATGTGGTTAGTACAACATCTTATGAAACACTGTAGGAGTTTTAAACCATCATCCATTCAACTCACCTACATCTTTCTTCTGTAAATAACACTATGCTTGTTCATTCTGCAACGGCCAACTGAGCTGATCATGGGCTGACTGCTAGCAAGAGGCAGCGTCTCTGCCCTGTGGGCCTTCCATCCCAAACCAGCCTCGCTGGTTCTAAACAACCATGTAAAGGACAGGCAGGGGGCTCATGGTATCCTCAATCAGAATGCTGCAATTTTAGTATCAGAGAAGACCTTGGGCCTCTCTGTGTCCCCTCCTGCCTGCCTCTCTCTCTCCCTCCTTCCCTCCCTTTCTTTCTTCCTCTTCCTTCTTTTCTTTCTAAGGTCTATTTTTATTTATATGTACGTATTAGGGCTGTGTGAGTTTGTGCTCAGCATGTGTGTAGGTGCCCACAGGGAACAGAAGGTGGCATCAGATCTCTTGGGAGTTAGACTTATAGGCAGTTGTGAGCTGCCACATAGATGCTAGGAACTGAACACAGACCCCTGCAATAAGAATAAGTACTCTTAACCATCGAGCCACCTTCCCAGCCCCTTTAGCTGGTTTTCTACTTTTTTTCCTTTTAGTTTACCTGTGATCCCAATCTACAAAACGGTGCTAACCACATTTACACCCCCACCCCGCCCTGATAGTTACCTCTGGAAACGCCTCACAGTCACTTCCAGCACATCTGCTTTATGAACCCCCAAGGCCCTTCTCAACCTAATTGATTTGGTTACAGAGATTAACCATTCCAAATCCACCTGTGGCATTCTGCCTCATCGCAACCCCCACATCTGTCTCACAGTGGAAAAAAAGCACTCACTTTGCATAGTTGTAAAAGCTCCAGCATTGCTCAAAAGTCCAAAATCAGTGTCCTCTGAGACTCAAGGCAAACTCTTAACTGAATGTCTATAGAAATCAACGGTCACTTAACAACTTTAAGAGATACAGCGTAAACATTCCCTTTCAAAACAGAGAGTAGAATACCAAGGAAGGTGCAAGGCAAGCTCAGAAGGGTTAAAATTATGTCACTGTCTCCAGCCTTCAGGGCGCACGGGTGACTCCAGCTCTCACAGTTTCACCGTTTGTACCCTACATGGCTTCTCTCTTGGGCTGGCGTGACTTGATGGCTCTGTGTTTTCTTGGCAGATGTTTCACAGTCCTGGCATCTAGAACTTTCTTTGCTCTCACAGCTTCCCACATCGTCCCCTCGGGACATCCCCACAGGGATTCTGACCTGCTGCAAGATTGTAGGCGTTCCTGAAATCAGATGCAAGCCTCTGTGTCTGTGTCTCTTATATTCAGCATAATGGCAGGAAAGCCAGCATTGTGAGGAGGACACATCATTGAAAACCTGGTGAGACACTGGATCTTCTCATCTAGGAGTCTCCAGACCTGCTCTCAACAAACCTGAAGAAAACAGAAGGGCATCCCATGGCTTCCTGCATTTTGCCACTTATGTTCTTTGCTTTAAGATGGGTCCATCTGTGCCCCTTTCCAACTGTCTACTAGGATCAGGGACACAGAGCTGACCTGACCGTGGGCATCTCAGGTGGGACTCTGAGGCACCTGTGGCTGGGTTCCACCTGGGACTCGGGAAAGGAACTGGGCTCTCATGATGGTCATGACCAAAAAGCATTCACTTCCAGCCAGCTTAAGCCAAAATGGGAGAAGGGAAGCTCACATGGCTGGAAGGCCAGGACAGTGCAGGTCAGGACCTCAAAGGCTGTCTCTGCTACCCTACTTCCCTCCTCCACAGATTCACAGCCCTTATTCTCACCTTCATAAGCTGCATTACGGTCCTCAGAGATGCCAGTAACTCCATTATCCCCTTTGAATCATGCAAAAGAAGAGCAAGTCATTCCTCCCATGCCTCCACCCCACTCCCATGCCCTAGGCACATCTGTCTCCAGGAGGATGCAGACTCCCGCCTGGCAGGCCAAAGCAGCAGCCACAACAATCCTCTACAACAATCCTCTCCATGGCAGCTATTTTCAAACATGAGAATCATCCCATCTCTGGGTAAAAATAGAGCCAAACGCTCCAAAGTAGAAGAGTCTGGGAGGCTGAGAATGCTGCCAAGAACAGCCATCCTGTAAATAAGCTGTGTGCTGGCACAGAAAGGGCCTCCCGAGGAGCAGTCGGAGCTGCTGTGCTTGCCTGCCCGCTGGCCGGGCAGCAGGGGAATTCAGCTCTGAGGCCCACTCTCTGAGAGCAGGCCCAGCCTGCCCTGCTCACAAGGGCCAGCTTTCCACAGGCTTGGGGGCTCTCTCCATCCAACTGGTCCTCCAACTAAAGGCTCCTCTTGCAGCAGCTCCACCCTGGCTAACTGGGTGAGCCTCAGAGGCTCAACTAAGTGTCTCCCCATCCTGTCCAGCAGGGTCCAGCACCACACCCTCCCCACGAGGCAAGGCGCTAAAGCGGGGACACCCAGTGCAGAGGAATTATCTGCCACTCCCCCTACACTGAGCTCCTTCATTTTGCTGTTGGTTGGTTGGTTGGTTGGTTGGTTTCTGAAACGGAGTCCTGCTCTACAATCCTGCCTGTCTGGTCTTGAGCTGGCCGCCATCTTCCTGGCCCCTGCCTCCTGAGTGCTGCGATTGCAGGCATGTGCCACCACGCCTAGCCTTTCTGTGCCCCTCCTAAGGCTTTTACCTTTAAGACACACAGATATTTGGGATAAGACAGCCAGTGAGCACTGGATTGGGTCAGTGTGAGAACAGTGGGCTGTGGCAGTGTCAAACAGCAGCGAAGCAGAAGCAGGCAGAGGCAACGCAGAGCAGTCCTTACGCACCAGGCTCTGGCCTACACACACCAATGCTTTTATTTATCTATACGTTTCAAATGGACACACGTTCTTCATGATATTTTTTAATTACAAAGAGAAAGGCAGCATCTCACTGAGCTGGCCAAACCCAGCACGTCCTATCAGTAACGGGGCCCAGGACATCATGAACCCCGATAGGATGCATCATCAATGCGTCATGGCTCTGTGGTATTCCTGTCCATAACACCTAAGCCACTCTAGTCACGAGAAGACAAGCCCGCACTGAAGAACATTCTACGAATAACCAATACTGGCCAAAAACAGCAGTCATGAAAGACCAGGAAAGACTGAAAACAGATGGGAGACCAAGGAGAAAACAGAACTAAAAGTAACGTGGGGCCTTAAAAGGCACCAAGAAAGCGGCAAAAGGACTGTAGAGAGAACCGGCCAGCATCCAGCCAAGCCTGTGGTACAGGCCATGAAGCCACGGCCACGCTGATTTCCTGTCGTTGGCTGGGCTAGCACTGATGCTGATAATTAGTAGACAGCTAAAGTTAAGGAAGGCTGGACAGAGGTTCACAGATGCTCTGAGCTGTTTTTCCAACTTTTCTGTGTAAAAAAAAAAAAAAGAAATAAGAAATGTTAGGGGCAGCTGGAGAGATGGCTTGGCAGTTGAAAGCACTCAGCGCTCTTGCAGGGGGCGGAGCTTGGGTCCAAGCACCTATAAGCTCCCAACTGTGACTCCAGTCAGGGGACCTGGCACTCCTCCTGACCTACCTGGGTTCCTACAGCATGTGGTGCACATACATACACCCAGGCACACGCACGCGCACACACACACATTTTGTAAAACCTTTAGGGGCTGCACGGATGACTCGGTAGTTGTGAGCACCTGCTTCTGGAGGGGACACCTGAGAGGTCTTTAAGAACAGCTGTTGCTCTTGGCAGAGTGAAGAGATTTCATCTCTAACATCCATCGACCCCAGGTCCGGGGGTAGGGCGGTCAATACCCCTTCTGACCTCTGTGGACTCCTGGCATTCACACGGTGTGCAAACATACGTGAAGGCAAAACACTCACACACTTATAAATTATAGGATAAACAAATACTACGATTATTTCTTAAAGAGCACTTGCACACCTGCAGAGGCCCAGCACCATGTTGGGTTGCTCATAACTGCTTGTAAACTCCAGCTTTAGAGGATGACACCTTCTTCCGGCCTCTCTAGGTACCTACACACACACACACACACACACACACACACACACAGAGAGAGAGAGAGAGAGAGAGAGAGAGAGAGAGAGAGAGAGAGAGAGAGATACGTAAGACTGGTCTATTGGCAGTGAAAAGGGGTCCTGGGACAAAACAGAACAGACTTGGAAATTTCCAGACACGTTCCTTAAAAGACGTCACAGAGTGGGGTTTTGTTGTTTGGGTGCTCAGGCTGGCCTCACAGCGTCTGCCGGCACGGGCCCCTTGACTGCTTCCGGTTGTCCTGTTTTCAGCTATGATCCCTGGGAGCTCAGCTTGAACTCAACTGCAGGCAGGGCAGGAGCTCAGCACTTGTGTGAGCCCCTCCCCCACTTCTGCAGAGAGAGGCCGCCTCCCAGCCTGAGAGCCAACCGAGAAGCAGGCTCCCCAGGGGGCCGCTTTGCACCTTGTTTGCCTTACTCTTGGGTCCGGCAGGTCTCCGCACTCCTGGACTGCCGTACACCGGCACCCACCCCTTCATTCCTTCCACGCTGACTCACCCCGAGCTGTTGATAGGAGAGAAATGAGGGCATTTCCCACCAAGGTTAGGGCCAATAACGTATCCTTGGATGTTTACCTCGCATTTCTCATTTCCCACGAGACAAATGCAAGAATGTGAGACTGTTGCCATGTGAGCAGCTCACGTGTGCCCACATTTGATTACTGTCTTTTGTTTCTGTGGGCCTGGGCTCCTCCAGCTCACCAGCCGCCAGGATACTGCCGCCAGAGAGTCTGAGCTCTGGCCTTCGCTGCGGCCTGGAATGCACTACTGCAAGAGCCAAAACAAGGCAGGATTTGTGGCCCGAACTGGGCTAGGTCTCTGGGCAGGTAGGGTGCCCACAGCTTCGCTTCTCCATTCTCACCTCAGTCCTGGGCCACGTTTTGCAGTGGGGATGAAGGTATTCTGACCCCAGCTGCCTTGAGAGGGAGAACTACAGAGGATCACTAAATTAAAGGGACACAAGATCTAGGGTTTTCTCCAGGGTCCAACGAGACCTTAGGTGAAACTCGAGGAGGCAATGGGGAGCCTGGCCATGTCCCCCCCACTCCAGGAAGGAGCCGTTGAACAGGCTTGGGTAGTGTGAATGACCCTGGAGCCTCCTCCTCAGAGGCAGCCCCAGCTACAGGGCTCTGTGGCACAGCTGCATGGAGATGGGGAGACCTCTGCCACTGGTCCTTCAAGGTCAATTCAGTTGTCTCAAGAGTGTAACAGGCAGCAGAAGGCCATCACTGTAGGACAGTCAGAGGGGGGACAGCTCTTCCAAGGTAGAGGAAGCAGACCCTGACCAGACAGGCGCCAACATGTCAAGAAAGAGTCTGACCCAAGCAACACAGGTGCTGACCTTAGAGGATTCCTTCTTGCCTTGATCTGAGGGACAGCCCAGAGCTGTGGAACAGAGAGCTGAGGTGCGCACGAGCAAGGTGAAACCTATGCTTTCGGTAAAGAATGTCTGCCTGGCCTCCACAGGATCCACAGGCTTGAAGAAAAAAAGGGCAAAGGAGGAGGAGACGAAGAAAGAAGGAAGAAGAAAGCCAGACAAGTTCTTTTAAATCAGAAAACGGACCCTTCCATTTTCACACCAAGTGCTCCTTGGCTACAGAGACCACTGGCCAGGAGGGAGACAGGGCCATAGGCCACTGCTAGATTTCAGACCAGAAAACCCACATGAGTGGGGCCACTCAGTCCCACTGCACTTGAGGAAGGCGGCAGACATTCTGTAGAGGTTCACCACCAAACAGTACTGGGGAAGGGAAGGTCACTGACGCCGGGCAGGGGTGTGGAGGAGTACACGAGGAAAGCTTCCTATTGGCTTAAAGGGCCTCTCAGAAAGGAGGACTCAACAATGAGACTGACGTGGAAAGGAGACACACAATATTTTTAAAAACGATTTTCCAGAAAAATTTACATGTCATGCGTCCAGACACAACCCCAAGGAGCAAAGGAAACATGATGCGGTACCCAAAGATGAGGCTGCTGGGATGAAGGAGGCAGCGGCAGGAACAGATTCCAGGTGCTGGGTGTGGTCACCGAGCAGGAGTTTCCAGCTGGGGTGGTTAATGTGGTGAACCACTCCAGGGGTCAGGGATGACAGGACGGCACGTGAGTGCTCCCAGCTGAAGAAAGGAAAGGCAGAGTTTGCCTCCCCTCACCAAAATCACCATGGACAAGAGTGAAGGGGTCCTAGGACACCCGGTGCACGCCAGTAACGGAGATGGTTCCACCAGTTTCTCAAAGACTTGGAATTCTATCAGTGGGCAAACGTAAGGGAGAACACCGGCCAGGAGACCTAAAGCGGCCTTCCCAGGACTGGAGCAGTGGGGGTGAAGTGGAAGGTCCCTGGGGCCCATGCACAGCCCCCTAAACTGAGTTGGAGAGGAGGCAGTTCCAGTATTTGAAATCAAAGCCACCGGCTCCCACCCTGCTTAGGCTCCCACCCTGCTTAATCCGTGAAAGGAAGACACTCTCATGCCTTCACCCCAGTACTCTGGAGGCAGAGGCAGGCAGGTCTTTGAGTTTAGAGGTCTGCAGAGCGAGTTCCAGGGCAGCCAAGGCTACACGAAATGAGACCCACCTGCAGCCTTTGAGCACAGAAGCCAACTTGGGGTGCACATCCTTGAATACAAAACATTTCCTGCGCAGAGGATCACTCATTAGAAAAAGGTGCTTGCCACGCAAGCCTGGCAACCTGAGTTCAATTCTGGAAGCCACGTAACGGTGGAAGAGCCACAAAGTTGTCTTCTGGTGCCGTGGCACATGCATGCACACATACAGATGACAATTTTTAAGACTTCTTATGAATTTTTACACAACTGAGTTCTTCATATAGCATGCCAAAATTACTTGGTATTCTCCCCAATGAAAATAACAGCAACACAACTTAAGAGAACTATTAAATACTGTCATGTCTAACTCATGTTCCCATGAGCTCATAAACAGACTCCTATGGAGCAAGCAGCCAGGCAACAAGATGGGGTTTTGTGTTGGTGAGGTGCAGGGCAGGCTCTCATGCACCCTATTGTCCAACTTCCTGTTGTCCAAGGATGTGCTTGGACTTGCTGTTCCTGCTTCACCTCTAGAGTGCTGGTTCACAGGCCTGTGCCACCACACCTCATCCCGTTTATGTGGTCCTAGGGTTTGGTTCCGGGGGTCTGGGCATGGTAGGTGACTCTCTAACAAATGAACCACACCCCGGTTCCTAGAAAGGTTTTTATTTGCTTTGTTTTGTTTCTCAAGACAGGGTTTCTCTGTGTAGCCTTAGCTGTGGCTCACTTGACTCACTTGATAGACCAGGCTGGCCTTGACTCCAGCCAGGCATGGTGCCCCACCCTGTATCCTGAGCATTTGAGAAACTGAGGCAGGAAGGTAAGAGTTTAAGGCCACCTCAAGCCACTTAGAAAGACCATCAATTAAATAAAAATCCTATAAAGCTAACATTTGTCATGGTTCGACCAAATTCTTCTTGCAGTAGATCTGAAGGAAGTGGCTGTGTAACCCTGTAGTCTTTTTTTTTTTTTTTTTCTTTTAAGTTAGTGTACATACTTGGTGAAAAATTATGCCCTCTATAAAGCTGCTTCAGGAAAAAATCCCGGCCTCCTAGGCTTCAGGTATAAACTGTGGGGTGCATCTGGCAGTCCTGCCAGGGTTCTGAGAGCTCCAGTCCCGGAGGGCAGTTGCCTTCCCTCCCATGCCACGTCCAAACACTAGAAGCCCCAAGGACGGCGCCTGAGTGTTCCCTCTGTATCGCTCTCCCGTCTCTAAAAAGGCGACAGAAGCAGGTACTGCAGACCTGGGTTATTCACTTCAAGTCAGTAAAACGGTCATCCTCAGGGAGGGTGTGGTGAAGAGCATGAGCGCATTGGTTGAGCAAGAGAGTGCAAGAACTGGGTGGCAGTGCCCGGGTCCTGGGCTCCGGGAGGCTCACAGCTGAACTGCACACCTTGACATCCATCGCTCTGGAGGCAGAGGGAGGAGGCGCTGAATGCATTCCAGGCCAGCCAGGTCAACACGGTCATGTCCCAGGCCACTCAGGACTCCACAGAGACCCTCTAAAATAAGCAAACAAAGCACGGTGCATTGGCTGGATAGGGCAGCTGCCAGGAAGACACAACACCTTTTTTACGTCTCAGCGTTCGGAAGCACTTTTGAGACTAGAGATGCAGTGATGGCCAGCCCACGGACACAGTTTGATAGTGTGAGGATTGCTGTAATGGTTTCTGGGAAAGAGAGCCCAGGGAGGACTTAATAAAACACAGGAAAGCAAGAACAGAAAGATTATTACTCATTACTCATGACGATTAAAAAATACAGTCACTTTATTTCCACTTTCTTCCCAGTCCCCAGTAGCACAGATGAGAACCCTCTAAAACACAGAAATATCTCAAGAGAGCATGTCACAGGATAGAAGGTATAAGCAATAATTTGGCAGGAACTCATCAACTCTAGCAGTTCATAACCCCCCCGATCCAAATTTTAAAATTCAAAAATAACAGTTAACTTTATTTAACATGTTACAGCCTCGCATTTAAAACGTCCAGCTGGGGGCTGGATCTGGGAGGAGGTGGGGGAGGGGAACACAATCAAAACGCACTGTATAAATTCTCAAAGAACTAATTAAAAAACGAGAAAAATAAACTGTCATGCTCTAGTTAAATATTTCACAAACAACACTGTATACAAATAAAATATTACACAAAATATTTCTTAAGAAACTGTTTTGGTCTTTGATCCGAACAATAAATAAAAGCACAGGCACTTCTACGCCGACAGGGAAGCAGCCCCACCCAGGAGAACGTCACCCAGGCAACGCGTGATAATGTGGCAAGTAAAGGGCCCTGGAGTTTTGAAACCGACGAACCCCTTAAGAAAATGCCTGCAAGCTCTATCTTCTCATTTCAAGTTCAAAAGTCACACATGCTCCCCTGGCCCCCCTGAACATTCACAAACCCATACTGTCGGCCTCTTCAGTCTTCTCCGGGGTGGCCGTTAGGGAATCACTCATGGTTTCAAAATACTCAAATTAGGTTAACTACCATGAGGCCAGCCAGGAAGCCAAACACAAGTGAGAGAGAACCCCTTCGTCCTAGACAGGACGAGCTGCGCGCGCTGCACGGCTTGCGTGCAGGGAGTGACCGGTTCTAGCAACGAGGCGAATACTGTTGGGGTGACAGGGACAGGTGACATCAGTCCACTTTGTAGACAACTTCTAAAATCCGTCAAAATCTTATGAAAATAAATATAATTCTATTTCACAAAAACACCAGGTCATGCCCTACAAAATCTTGATAAGCCGATAGGTTTATAAATACCTGGTGTATCTGCTCATCATTGTAAGGGGAACAGGAGTATACCACAGACAAGGAAAAAAGACCTTCCTGGGCGAATTCTAAATATGATTTTGGAGAAGGAAAACAAATCAGACACTGAGGACTGGCAGCCGGCGGAAGGCCCAGGAGCAATCATCCCACGGTGGTGGTTTAGCTTCGGCTTTCCCTCAGGCGCGAGCGGGAGCGAGGGCTCGGAGGCCCGGGTGCTACCTACTCAAGAAGGCTGACGGCTTCTCACAGCGACCACCTTCCGTGAAAGCACGACATGGGAACTAGTCAGGCTAGGCCTTCTGTGAAATGGAGCTCACCCGTAGCTCAGCACTTTAAGTCAGGACTTTGCAACTGAGACCAGATGTCAATCATCTCCTGAGGTTTTCTGCTGTGCACTAACATTAGATCTACATAGGAACAAATGTTTTTTTTATTTTTTTCTTCAATGTCAAATGTCCTGAAGCCTTTGTGTTTCTCTGGAACAAGGCCCAGTTTCTGAAGGCACATTCCAGTATACACATCGTCGATGGGGTAGAGGTGGACCCTGTCCGTTACGCCGTACAGCCTCCGGGCCAGGGGGCCGGAGTACAGGAAGCCCCCGCCCCCTGCATACGGTGGGTAGACCCCAGTGTAGAAGACTTCCGGGATGTAGTACTTCAGTTTCTTGTCCCGATGAGGCCCAGCATTGTGGATCACATCGCCTATGAACAAGTCTTTGGCTTTGTTCTTGGATAAGCTATTCAAGTAATTCAGGATGTGATGAGTGTTCACAAACACGTCATCATCGCCCTTGAAAACGAACTCCGCGTCTGGACAGGAGGTGCTCAGCCACCTGAGAAACAGCACTTCCTTAAGAGACAGGTTGAAGAACGTGTCTCTGTAGTTCCACATGAGGATGTCCTGGTGCTTCTCACTCTCAAACTTCAGCATGTCTGAAAGGTTAGGGTGGTTGTCCTCGGGGGGCGTCTGGCCCAACAGGAAGACTCTTACCACCGACTGGTTCCCCACGTTGGTTTCTCTGCCCCAAGATTCCCGAATCGCTTGCCTTCTGTCAAAATGTGGGATGAGGGATTTAATCGCCAACAGTAAGAAGGGCTTCTTTGCACATTTCTTCGGCTGATCTATGAGCAGTGAGTAATTGCGGCATCTCAGATACAAGAGGAAGTCTCTGAACCTGTCCGGCAGACCGTTGAAGTCCGCCACAGCTGTCATGACCGCAGAGTCCGGCTCGCAGTAGTTGAGGTGGCTTGCGTTGGGAGCCGTGGACAGCTCGCCCGTCTGATTGGCCAGCCTGTTCAGGATGGGATTGTACCTCCGGTTCAGCTTCTCCTGCTCCCTGTTCCAGTACGCCCGGGGAGGGCTGGAGAGCCTCCAGAACTTCTCTTTGGGTATTATCACTCCTCCCTTTCCATTTTTTTCTTGACTACTGTTTCTGGAGACTTCCACAATCAAATAAATGAAGACATTGACCATCATCAGGGCTCCCAACAACTTCAGTCTTCGGCGTCCAACACTCATTTCTCATATCTGGAATCAGAGAAAGGGAAGCACATTGGTTCACTCCGAAGTTGATTCCCACGCATACTTTAGACCGTTTTATTTTTTTAATCCTTCCATGAAGGCTTAGCGTGGTGACACACGCCTTTACTTGCAGTACTCAAGAGGCAGAGGCCGATGAAACCCCCAATTCTGGGTCAGCCAGGACTACACAGTGAAACCCATTCTTTATTTTTAAAAAAGTCTTCCTATGAAGAAATGTTTTAGAATAAGGACTCACCTGCTCTGGCTTAAATTAAACCTCAAATTCTCCATCTACAGGATAGCTGTATGGAATATGTAATTTTTGTATACAGGGCTTTGAAATCATTCGTGGCCACTGCAATTACTATGTAAGTAACAGTCACCACCACTGCTATTTTAGACGGAAGCAATCATCACTAAATAAATAACCTTGTGATTGACTATTATTCTTTAGAAGATACACACAAGTCAGTGCTTTGCAAACTAACTGGCTTATGATTCACAACAACAAATTTTAATTCTGTGATTCAATATGCACAGGTGCACGCACGTAACATCACTCTCCATTTACCTGTTACACTGTGTATAGTGTCCTGTCTTTCTCTCTGAATTTATTTCTTTAAAAATGCAGACCCAACCCCGAATTATTTCCTAACCTACCAATGTAAATAAAATAAAAATTAGTGGATTGTTTTAGGTCCACTGGCTTCTAACAGAGAGTTCCAAGTGAAAAGGGGTTTGTCACACTGAGAACATTGTGAAACTATTCCACTATGGACAATTCAGTTCACAGGAATTGAAGGATACTTTGTGTTTCTTGCAATATATTTAGTAGTTTGTACTGACAAACCCACAGACAGCTTACAGTTAAGCCTTCCAGAGTGTAGAGCCAACACACAAAGGAAGGGGCTGGAGAGATGGCTCAGCAGGTAAGAGCACTTGCTGCTCTTGCAGAGGCCCCCAAGTTTAGCTCCTAGCACCCACATGTCAGCTCACAACCAGTTCTAGGGGATCTGAAGCCCCCTCAGGCACTAGGCACCCACACTGTATGCATACATGCAGATAAAGACACACACACACAATTAAAAATAAAAGTAAGTATGTAAGAGAAAGCAAACCTGCCTGTG
>REGO01000081.1:3807233-3875233 GCA_010120015.1 Rhombomys opimus | reverse complement strand
GGTACCTGATTCTGGTGAAGGTTTGGGGCTGGCTCTAGAATGAAAAGGCTGGCCTGGAGTCTAGTATACACATCTGTGGCCAGGAGCCTTCAAAGAAAGGGAAGTGGGAGAGCCGGGAGAGCTCGCTGCCGGTCCCTTCAGGAAATGCCAACCTTTCTTGGAAGACCCTAAGTCCCCAAAGGCTTGGAGGAGCCTATGCCCTAGTTTCAAACAGACATTCTTCCTGAGTTACCTGAGGAGGGCGAGAAAGCCCAAATTCTCAACTACATACCCTCAGGGTTACAGGTCATCGTTCACTTGTGACCTAGATGCTGACTCCACTATGAGAAGTTCGCTTTTAGACCCTGACAGCAAGTAGAGTTCACAGAAGGGGAGATAACAAGGCAAAGAGCCCATTAAAAAACAAACACAAACAAAAACTGTGGAAAAACTCTCTAAGAGGTTAAGCAATTTCCACTGCAGACATAAAAGTCCATTTCATGGTTTTTTGTGCCCCCCCCCCGCCAGGAAGTCACATTGCTTAAAAAGAATGTAAGAAATACACCAAAGCTAGAGAAATGGCCAGAATTTTAAAATCCTATATGCAAACACCAGAATCTCAACTTTTTTCATTTCTTCCAACAGGGATGGACACTTTTCAGACCCCCACACTTAGTTCTCTGTGTAGTCTTGGAACTCTCTGTGTTGGAACCACAATGACCTCCACCTTGAGGTCCCACTGCCTTCAACTCCAGTGCTGGGATAAAAGAATTCACCACCACCAACCAGGTAAGAACACTTTTCTGCCTTCTACAACACTACAGCTGACTTAAACAAACTTCCTTGGGGCGAGAAGGTGACGAGCAAGCGTGCTCACCGTATCTACGCCGTGTACAACCGTAACAGAGACTGTGGAAGGTGCCGAATGCTGCCCCGCTCCATTCTTACCTGGAGACGGCATGGGGCGCTGAAGCCTGCCCTACAGCCTCCGATGGCTCTGCCCACGCCAGCTCCGGGTGCCACGCCACCTTTTAGAAAGGCTCCCAGAAGTCAAGTATGACTGTGTATGTGGCCTGGAGCTGGCAAACCCACCAAGCTACTCTACATGCTCACCTCGTCGCTGGCCACATAGACACTGAGACCTGACAACAGCCAACCAGGGACAGCACCAGCAGCACATCCAAGTCAAACCTGCCTGCACCAAGATGCGCTTCTCCCAGTGCCAAGGTGCGATGGGGCTTGGACCTTCAGGAGATAGCTACGCCTAGCGGAAGGAAGTTGGGAAACCGGGGCCCAGTTTTCCTCAACTCACATCCTGCCTGTCATCAGGAAGACTGGATCTGCCCACAGCCAGCCATGCGGCTATTCAGTGGCTGGGGTGGGTTCAACGCAGTGGACACAGGATCGTGATGAAGGGAACCAAGGAGTACTAGTCTCGTTCTCAGTGTAATCCTCTTAGAGTAACTTCAAATTCTTTCACTTCGTTATTCAAAATAAGTAATTATTTTAAAAATATACATTTCAGCCCACAAAAGTACCATGAAGTTAAAAATCGGATGCAAGGGACAGGTAGGAATAGTAACATTTATTCAGGCAAAATATTTCCTATGCTGGCCACCTTGTAAATGAGGTAAGTTTCCCCAGTTCCTGGCCAATGTTGGGAGTCAAGATTTGAGGGAGGGCAGACTTGCCCTGGAAATCCAGGAAGGTTTACCCCACACACCATGAGGCTGGAAGCAGCACCCTCAGCTTGCTCTGTGACCCGGCCATGGGGTCACAGTTTCTCGGTTTCTTTTTCTTGACTTTGGTTTTCTAAGTTTCTTTTCCCCCTACACATAAAGCACGGTTGTCAGAGTCACCAACTTTAAGATTTTCCTGTTGCACTGACCGGCAGCTGCGTAACCCTAGCCTCCAGCCTACCTACTTGCAGTGTGACACACTGCCACGCCCAGTTGCCTTAACTGTAGCCAGGAGCAAAGAAAGGCTCTGCAGCTACACACACACAGGCCACCCAGACTCCTTCCTTTACGGCTCCAAAATACTGGACAACGCAGTGTTTCACTGGAACACTGGAAGCCACTAAGTGCGTGCTGCTAAGAGGCTCCTTCGGTTCTAAAAGATATGCGAACACATAAGCAGGTTAGTAGCCCGCAGACGCTGAAGCTGACCAGGGTAGCCGCAACAACCTGCTCTCACTGAGCCATGACTCCTTTCAAGACAATAGCTCAGAGAAGGATGCCCAGCAACAGCCAACCGGGAGAGCACCAGCAACACATCCAGCCAAACCTGCCTGCACCAAGATGCATTTGGCCCAATGCCAAGGTGCAATGGGGGTTGGACCTTAAATATCCTTCAAAGGCCTGCCACCACCAGAAAACAGATACGCCTAGCGGAAGGAAGTTGGGAAACCAGGGCCCAATTTTCTTCAACTCACTTCCTGGCATCATTAGGTGACTGGTTCCCTCAGGTAACTGCTCCCACATGATGTACTGGGCCATCATAGGCCCAAATGCCACGCCCAAATGCAACGTGACAAAGTGACCAAGGACCAAAAGCATGGGGCAAATGAGCTTCTCCACCTTCAAGTCTAGTTAGCACAGAAATTTTGTCACAGCAACAGAAATCCTGCCAACACACATTAGGAGTAAAAGAAAGACAGGACCTTTGCAATGAAGTAAAGGCGACCAGTCACCCAACTCAATCTTGCTATGGCAAGGCTGGAAGTCAAGCTCGTGGCTGTACACAGGAGAATGACTTAAGAGGCCTCTAAATGGAGCCTGGCTCACTGCTCTTCAAATCCGACCGGTCTCGGGGAGAATGGGAGGAAGAAGCAAGCTCAACCTTGCTGGCCCTCCCAAGAGTGGGCACTGTCCATTCCTGTGCCCCACTGCACTGGGAGCCTGGCTGCTCTAACACCTTCACCTCCCTAGCTCCCATCTGCGGCCCATTCCTTGCCAGCCTTTCCTGGGCCGTGCTCAAACATGCAGAGGCAGACAGTTTGCAGCTCAGCGGTTCTGTGGAAAGAACAGCTTCCAGCAAAATGGCAGATGGCAGATTACCAAGAAGGGCGATCAGTGGGACCAGAAGGTTTAGGCCATTCCTAGCGTTCCACCCTAATTGCTACAAGACGCCTGGGTAGGTTCTTGCCAAAGCTGGGCAGGGGAACCCCAGGAGTCCCTGTGGCACTAGGTTAGGAAAGCATATCTGCCAATGCTTTCTGTCTACAAGCCACAGAACTAAGGCTGAGTCTAATGAACTGGGTTCCTAGTTACTAGTTTTTCCCTCCATGTCCAAAATTAAAAGGGAAAAGTATTTCCAGTGATTCTATTCGGCCACATGTCCCCACAGGCAGAAGTACAGATCAAAGTGTCTGGCAGGGCTTGTTCTGATCCTCACACACTCCTCCTCTACAACCCATTACGGCTGATTGGCTCACATGGAATTTATCATTTCAATAAAACTAATCACAGGGCTAGGCTAGGGTTTATCTTGTGGCAGAGCACCTTGCCCAGCATTCAAAAGGCGCTGCATTCCAGCTTCGGCACCACACACAGGAACAAAAAACAAATCTACCCTTGTATTTATCCTCCAACTAAATACATGCAGACCATTCAGAAAAGGAGAAAAATAAACAACAGGTCACCTTGTCCTGTCTTTAATAAAGCTGGAAAAAACTGCAGTCCTCAATGGAAAGGTTATGCAATTTAAAAACAGGGCTAGTACAGGTAGGTAGGGGCGTATGCCTGTAGACCTAGTGCTTGGGGGGCAGAGGCAGGCAGATCTCTGAGTCTGAAGCCAGCCTCATCTAAACATGAGTTCCAGGACAGCCAGGGCTACACAGAGAAACCATGTCTCCCCAAAACAACCCCCACCAAAAGAAAACAAGGCTAACAGATGGAGAAAGCCTAGACCCACATTCAGGCTGAAAACCAGTCTGACATCTTCCATCGGATAATCAGAACGAAACTACGATTTACTTGACCTCTCAAGCCTGTTTCCCTATGTATAAAATGGGGCTGATACAATCTACATACCGGCTTATTCTCTACCATGCCATGTCATTCAACAGCTCTCCTCTGGGGCTGCTTCTGGCACCAAATACTAAATACAGCACATTTCTCCAGTTTTGTTCTTCACTGACTGAGAAATTTTCATCCACCCACTGAACCTGCAAAAGGGAGGACACAAGTTTAACACTTCTCACTCCTGAAACTAGCTTTGGACACTTTCAGGATGTCTAACAGACAGTGTCTCTGCTTCTGGGCATCAGGGAAAAACCCCGGAACTTCTTTCTCTGCTTCTTTTTCCTGCTCTCTATATTCAGCCAGGGTCACAGCCTCTGTCTGGTCATTTATGTCTCCTCCTCGTCTCTTCTCCAGTTGAGACTTGCACCCATGCCCACCTCCAAGAACCCAAAGCTCGCCGCTCATATGCCACACTCCCAATCTGATCAGTCCCCTGCGCATGCAGTGAAGCCAAGGAATGACTGACAGGGGGCCCCTCCTGAGCTAGAGCTCAGGGTCCCCACGTAACACCAGCTCACCCTCCTCTCCTGGTCAGGGTAGCCCACATACAGGCACCTGGTCCAGACAAGGTCTTGGATGCCCTAACACACCAAGACACCATGCCTCAGAGGCACCATTCAGCTGCTGACGAGTTCACCGAATACAAAGTAGTAACTGGACCAATTAAACACATACAGCCTTTTTCTGAAAAAGATACTGGAAAAGTTGCTTACATGTGGGCTGGTGAATTACACAAAGTACTTATGTTTCATAAATCTGCCTCGCTCTATCATGGACTGAAGGGCAACAGGAAGCAAAGACTTTCTGGAGCTGGGAGCCCTGGGCTTCAGAAACCGCGGTCAAGGTCAGGCCCGAGAGGAAATCTCAGGAAACGCCACAGCGCTCCCGGAGGCAGGAACTGAAGAGCCTTCCCTCTTCTAGAGAGGGCAGGTCAGTACAGGTGCCCAGGCCGGCTCAGTGCCCAGCACAAAGCTCAGGGGTTATCTCACTGCCAGCACCACAGGGACCAGGGGTGTGCACTCGGAGGCTGAGGGCTGGGTGCAGACCACACTGCCAGGTGCCAGGGACCAGGCTGTGCCCTGGCAGCAGGGAGCATGCAAGAAGCAGCCCATACTCTACAAACTGAACCACACATTGGTCATTCACACCCAAGAGCCCACCAGCACAGTAAGAGCCATCAACTATGAAGAAAATAAAGGAAAATAGCTAAAGGGCCCAGATCCCCTTTCAGAGGTCAGGCAACAGCAGGTGCATTTGCAGAGAGGCGGTAAGTAACCAACCAACCAGTGCAAGCTGAAAGTCTCTGTCCCATCAACCAAAGTTATGGCTCACAACGATACTGTTTCTTCAAGCTGGAGCCAAGGGGAGAAGCTACCAAACAGGAGCTCCACAGTGTATTAGCAGAGGCAATAAAAGGCGCAGGTTAACTGACAGCAGGGTAGGACAGGACTTGAGGGGGTTGTGCAGCTGGGCTAACTTTAGAAACATGAGCAGCAGCAGGGTGCGCAAGAACTGGGTGGGAACACAAGGCAAATGCAGGCAGATGGGCTCTGGGACCACCAGGCTGTGGGTGAGAGCTGGTGGGTCCGGGGCTTCTCCTAGCCAGAGAAACCTACCGCCGAGGGCTACCCTGGCTGGTGCTGCCGCCGGGCTGCCGGACAGCTTCGAGGACCATGTGTTCTCTCACACCTCATCAGCCGCATCACATACAACATGAATTAAAAACAACAACAACAAGAAAACAAAGGGCGCCAACTTGAAGGTCTATGGTGAGTGTGAGTGCAGCTAGCTTTCGGGTTGGCTGAGGCACGGCTTCTGTAAAGCACGGTGGTCGGCGTCCTCGGGGCTCTGCCGCTCCTGACCACAGGGGGCGGCCCGCTGGTAACCAACAGAATGGGCCTTCCGACACTCTAACTGCAACAGTGACAGCGTGCCATCTCTCTCTTCCCATGCTGCAGGGAAATGGCAAGGACACTCGCTTTTGAAGTCATTTGCACGGAGGTACTGTGACCCCACCCACCAGAGGGAGGTCACACTGACCCCTGTCATGGTACTCCCGGGAACACAAGGCCATCCCCTGACTTTTCCCACCATCCTTAACTTCACCAGGAAAGAACATGGCTCTGTTTTTTCATCTACCCTCTTCGAATGGGCTTCGCTCCCAAGTTCCCTACTCTGTCCTCTGCTCATCATTCTGTCAGCGTGTTCTCACGTCTTTAGTTTTACAAGCAGCTCCCAAACGTGAAACAATTAGGCTGAGAACAGAGAGCTAAAACCAGTGGAGTCGAGCGTTGACCTTTGAACCTAACCAGAGTCTACACTCCTGTACTGTCTACTACCATCAACAGAGAAGATAGGATCCTCTAACAGAGAGCAGCTTTTAAATCACCAAGTGTGTTGATACCTGAAGGGGCATAAACAATTCTAAGAAAAACCAAGAACTGTTTAAAAAAAAAAAAAAAAGTCAACTTGAGAAAGAAATAGCACATAGCAAATGGCCAATCTCTGGACTGAGGCAACGCTGGTCTGGTAACTGCCAGGATTCATGCCATGGTTGGAACCCCCTGTGGGTGTTCTATTGTTACTCTTGATTGGTTACTTATTCACACTAAGGAATGAAAGATTGGCAGAGGCTTAAGCGAGTCACAAACATGTCCATGCAAACCCTCTGTTAGAAATTCAGCCTTCAGCTACCTCTAGCATCAGGGCCCGACAGAAGGAAACCAGTCCGGCCACAACCCAGTCTCTGCTGCCCCAAGAATAACCAGCCCATGACAGAAAAGACGAAACAGCAGCAGGCACCGCACTCACTCATCTTCCCAACAGCATGCATACACTTTCCCACGGGATCACAGCCCAACGGCAGAGAGGAACGAACTTCTAGTCCAGGAATCCATATCAATTTCCTTACAGATCATCACCTCATTTACAGAAGAGGCCCGAGGTCCCCAGAGACGGGGCTCACTGTGCTGCCATCATCCACAGGGAGAGCCCATGCATTATCAATCTGCAGTGAGAATTATTAGCGGTGACCAGGTCTTCTTCTACAGTCTACAAATTCCAGTTCACTGACAAAACCACCCCAAAGACCCACTGTCCCGAACCTCTCGCTCCTCTCACCCACTCTGGAACGGCTTTTATTTCTTCATCCTTTGGCATCTCCCGAACATTACCTGACCTGTCACTCTGTGGTAACAGATCTGAAAGGACACCAGCACTCTTTTTCTAGCCAGTCTGCACTCCACAGACCACAAAGGTGAGGCTAAGAAACACATCAGGCTCCAAGACAGGGAAGGAAATAGCAAGAAAACTTTTCTGTCGCTTTTCAGACTGGCTCTGAAACCAGGGTGGCCTTGAACTCCCCACATGGAGAATGGCCTTGAGCCCCTTGGACTAAGGACGTCACCTCGCAGGTGTGCTGAGGTAACAAGCAGATGCAGCCAGCCACTCAGAGCTGAAGGGAAACTTACTCTGTCCCATCAAGTCTCTCACCCTGCATGAGAAGATCACTCTTGGATAATCTCACAGAGGGGCCCCGATTTCGCTTCTACTCCTTAGCTACCTGCCAGTCCTTGTCACTCTTCTTCAGGAAGGTCAAAATCTTCTCCCCTTAATACCTCACTATACCCAATAGCACCCTCAAAGACAGTAGAGATACCTGAAAATACCTCTCAGGACACAGTCACAATTAAATTGGTCTATAAACAAACACAGGCCCAAGGGATGGGGAAAGGGAGGAAGAAGGCAATTAAAAATTAATAAGAATGCACAAGCATAGACTACAGTCCTGGACTAGAAACAGAATCCCATCATATGAAGTGTGTAACTGCTTCGGGAAATAAGCAGGGCGCTGGTCCTGGTTTGGTAACCCTGTTGTTGAGGTGGGCTGAGGGCTGGCTACCCACTTCTACACACTCACATGCTAAAAAGAAACTACCAGACCAGCCGCAAACATCTTCTGCTCCAAGGGCTCTGATGTCCTTTTCTAGCCCCTAGGGGCAAATGTGCATGTACTCACACTCACACACACACTCATACTCACATTCACACACACACGCACACACTTTAAAAAAAAAAAAAGTACATCTTCTAAAAAGTTTCAGTTAAGGGACATACAGAGATTGCTCAGTGGTTAGGAACACCAGCTGTTCTTCCAAGGTTCGGTCCCCGCAGCTACATGGGAAGGCTGATGACCTGGGAGCTCTAGCTCCAGGAGATCCAAAGCTTCTGCCTCAGTGGGCACACACATCTGTGGCATGCATATACAGACATATTAAGTAAAAAAAAAAAAAAAAAATTAAAAGTTAAAATGGAAATCGTCTATGTAAGGCTAGGCATGGTGCCATCCTCCTGTAATTCCATCACTTGGGAATCAGGAGGATCTCCGGGGTTTATGAAGACCTGGGTTATCCAAGGAGACTGTGCCTGAAGACAAACAAGCAAACGCAAATCTAAGGTGTTCTCAGCACATCCTCTATGGACAAACTGTCTTTCTCAATTCTAACAAATTATATTCGATAATTCCTATGCTCTGTGAAATGCAGTTTGGGAACATCTCCATAATTTTCCTACAAATATAAAGGCTTACACCCGTCGTCCCTTCCAGAATAAAAGACAACCTCTAAAACTCAGGAGAACATTGTGAACACGCTCTAAGCTGGGACTGCATGGAGCTCATTAATAATTATCTTCTCCTGTAACTTCAGCAAATATTTAAACTTAAACCAGTGGCATCCGCTGTGTTTATTTTTAGTGACCTAATAAACTGCTTTGGGAAGTCTCAACGTCTCCACTGCTAGGACAACACTTCTGCTGACACATTTCCCCAAAAGAGAAGGTGTCCTAGGTTCCTGTGAAGACGACCCCACCGAGACGAGAGCCTCCGGGACTCCGGGACCCACTGCACTGCGGTCAACGACCGCTACCGGACTCTTCTAAAAACAGGCGTGAGAAGTGGTACGTGGCTCAGCTGGATGCGTGCTCACCCAGACGGCCAAAAGCCCTGCATTGGAACCTTGGCACCACACAAACTAGGTGTAACGGTGCTTGCCTATGATCCCAAAAGGAACAGAAACTGCAAGATCAGAAAGTTCTCCACCACACAGTATATTCAAGGGCAGCCAGGGGTCAAACAAAACCTACAGAACCCTAGGTGTGGAGACCAGAGCACAGCCCGGTGTTGAGCACTCGTCTGGCATGCCCCAGGCCTTGGGCTCCATTCTTAGCAAGGAAAAACAAACAAAAAAATGGCAACAATGGAACCCATTACTTGGTATAATAACTTTAGTCCAGGCTTACTTAAAATAACACTTAAGTCCTCAGGCTGAGTGGACCTCCTAGCCATAAGTATACCAAGGGTCCAGAGAATGCATAAGCCAGGGGAACAGCTCCTCCCTCACTTTAGCAATCAGAAACTTGACTGAGGTTCCCTCAAAGAAGCACGAGGCAGAAGGAAGTAGAAGGCCAAATGCTCTCAGCCCTTTGCCCCTAGGATGGAGCAGTCAGGAGCAGCAGGGTAGATGGGAAATGCCCACCTGTGCCCATCAAGCATTCTCACACGGACAGTGCCACTCTCAAAGCCCTTGACAGAAGGTCTCTTGCTTTGTGGTTCTAGCCCAACCCTCAAGGGCCAGGCTCAATCCCCACCTTCAACATGGGCACTGTTTAATCTCCTCCTCTGGTACCTAGCGCCCCAGAGAAAGGAACCATGCCTCTAAAGGAAGATCTAGTCCCCAGATGGACATTCCCTGGCAGACCTATTTGCCAAACAGAATGGCTCCAGGCAAGCTGGGACTGGCTCTGAGCCCAGGGAGGCAGACTGTCCTCTCCACCTCAGGAGCCCTAAAAGATAGATGCTCCCTCAGCACCCTCCCAGTAGGAGCAAGGCATCACTCTTCCCAAGCTCGCAGCAACCTCGGCAGCGCCACCTCTCCTCTGTGGTAAGAGGTGTGATCCTGCGGTAACACAAACAAGCCGTCCTTCCCCTCCACCCGTGGGTCCTCTCCACCCTCCCGGATGCTGCCTAGATTTCAGCTTCTTACAGAGAGGTACCTTCGGATTGTCTCCGCTACGTTTTTTAAATGTTAAAATAAAGCATATAGATTTAAAACATACCCTGAAAACAGTGACATTTCGGCCTTTCATCCAAATGCCCTGTTTAAAGGTGAGGTGGAGAAATCATTCATCCATTCAGCCATGGCTACATATTTAACGAGGTGAACAGTGATGTATCTTTCTCTGGCTACTTGCCAGGAAAAACTGGTGTTCATTTCAACACACAGGCACAATGCACAACTGACGGGAAACCCAGTTTCTCAACAAGCACTTCCCACCGCCTCGATCCTCAACCCCAACAGACTATAGGAAGTCAGGGCTCAGCAAGCCATCCTCGAGGACTGGCTGCCTTTACCTGCCCCGCCCTACCCAGGGACACTCCCTCTCCCTGCTGCTCCGAGCCTACAGCAGACAGGATATGGGCAGGGCGGGGCCAGAACAGCAGGATTGCCCTGAGCTTCACCACAATACCGGATTTGAAATTTTCCATTATAAAGAGTTTTTTTTTTTTCTTTTCTTCTCTCTCTCTCTCTTTTTTTTTTTTTTTTTTTTTTTTTTAGTAGACGACCCAACAGAACCTTGAGAACAAAAACTCAAAACAAAACATTCAGTTAAAAATAGGATTATTCATGGGAGATATTTTAAGTTCATTTGAAGAGAACCCTTCCTTACGTGGCAAGGAATTGTGAAATGGTGGCCTCTCGTTTAGACTACCGAAGCAAACAGGGTGCAACTGGTGCTCATGGGCGCAGCTCCAAGACCCCAGGGCTCCAAAGCCTCCCTCGGGTAAGACTGCTCGCACCCAGCTGGTCCTGCAGAGCCCGGGGCACCGGGGCGCAGCCTAGGCAGAGCATCGGGAGTGGCTGTCATGGTGGATTTTCAAAATGTTTTTATTGATGTATCATTATTTTCTACTGTGTTTTCAACTTTGGTTAAATTCTCCCCTGCAGAGCTCAAAGATTCAGAGGCTGGCATCTGTTTATAAATGCACTTTGATCCTTTCTGGTGTTGAGGCAAATAATTCAAATAATTTGATTTTTAAATGTCACTGGGCTTCCCTTGACAATCTAAGGCCAGACCTAAAGGGCTCGTTTAAGGGCGCGCGCGCGCGCGCGTGTGTGTGTGTGTGTGTATGTGTGTGTGTGTGCGCACGAGAGCAGAGAGCATACACACACACACACACAACTAGCAGTGCATTTCAAAGAACAATTTCTTAAAACTCTGAACATGGACTGTCACTGTGGAGTCTGGGGGTCACGAATCTTGTTAGACTGTCAGGCGCCTTCCCCGTACAGACGCATTCACTCCACCCACCTGTGTGTGAACGTGGCCACAGGGTGACTGAAGACAGGCTCTATGTACTCGACTGGTCTGGAACTCCCTATGCAGACACTCGGAGACCCACCTGCCACTGCTTCCCGGTGCTGGGATTAAAGTTGCACCCACCAGCCAGCCCTAAGGTTTATTCTGCTTTTTGCAGAAGGGTAAGAAACACCACCCTGAACCAGTTGCCATGGTTACCAAGATGCTTGTCATCAGTCCCAGAGTCAAAACCACCTTCAATAAAATCCTAGACACCCACTCTGGTAACAGGAGACACTGCTCCCCTAGGGTTGAGGTCAAACAGCGATCCCAGTTTCTGCGCTCTGGAGACACAGGCATGTTCTCCATGCTCCTAGCCCTGCATGACCTTTGCAATCCCCTCCCCAGCCAGACTGGCATAGTCCTTGCGCTCTGTTGACTTACAGGCCTAACACTGCTTGTCCTGACCTCAGGCCCACCATTCCCCCAGGTTCCCCCTCTTTCTCTTGACTCTGGCAGCTCTGGATCCTGGCCAAATGAGGAAAACAGTAGTCCCCTCAGCAGAGCGGGGCCAAGTCTGCTGCTGGGCTTTCAGCAGACACGTGGGTCACTGAGACCCTCTTAAGACACCACTCCAAACCACCCCATCAGCCCTGGCTGGGGCTTACCCTCCTCCACATCTTCCAGAAGATTTTCAGATGCCACTCACCCCACAATGAGCTGGTCTGTTCACCACTCACCTCTGTCAAATGAAATACACACTTTAACCCTGGACCATTCCTGGGGCTCTCAATTTTCCCCTCCCAAAACCAAGGAGGTAAGTCAACAAATAGCAACATGCAGCGCCTAGAACAGACAGAGGCTGGCGAATATGGCCAACATAGAAACGCTGATGGGCAGGGAAGACACCTTAGGGGAGTGACGGGAACAGGAGCCAAGGAGAGTGGGAAGGAAAGAGGAACAAAGGTAGATGTTCTAGTAGGAGCCCCCAGAACTTCCAACATATCCCAACAGAGAAGTGGCCTCCAGACATTTCCGTTTGCTAAAGGAGCCCTCCAGTTGCGAGAACGAACACACATGCAGCGTTAACGGAAGCAGACTGCCTATAGGGACACAAACCATACCAGGCCTCTGAGTCACCTCTCTGCCTCAAGCTCATCTTCCTCAACAGCTGCAAGGACATTCAATGGCTCTCCACTACTTCCCAATCTCCCACGCTCAGTAAGGTTGTGCCACCACCTTCCCTGTTCTCCAAAGCTGAGAGGTGTGGAGAGGGTGTTCTCCCGACCTTGCCAGCTGGAGCCTCCTGCATCCATCCCTCAGCCCTCCAGCTGCTCTCTCTGCTCTTGAAGTGTTTTTACTCATCCAGCGTGGTCCCAAGGCCACTTCCTTGGGAGGACTCTCTGGTCTGCCCCCAATGTATCTCGTAACACCACGTGAAAGAAAGCACTGCTGACTAGCACTCCTCAGACCCAGTGGCACAGAGAGCACCCTCATCACAGCAATCCACCTGCAAACACCACTGCCACGAGCAGCCATCGCCTCTCAAACACTGCCAGAAACAACATGCCAGCTTCTCTGGGCACAAGCTGGTCACAGGAGAGGCCAGAGTAGACAGGGTGATATCAAGCCTGGTCTTCCAAAGACTTGCTCTACCTGTCAGGCGCCCTCTACGACAGACCCACAGGCGACATTGTAGCCTAATCCAGAAATATTTTTCCTGGTCATTCCAGAGGTGCTCAAATGCAGAAACAAGCTCCTAGAAGGGTAGAAATGAAGTTGGTGACAGAAAGTTATCCTTAACTTGCAGTGTAACCAAATGTGATTTCCTTCACGATATCTTGAATATATGTAAGTAAAAAAGATCCTTTTAGGGGGAAAAAGTATCACCCAAGTTGCACTTAAAGAATGAGAAGCACCTACTAACACCCAAGGGAGCCGAGTGCAGGGTTACGCCATGAAGTGGTTTAAACGGCCAGAATGAAGCACGCAATTAAAGCAATTGGCAACGTGCTCTCGCTTTTGAAATAATTCACCCACAAACACAAAGTGGTGAATGCCGTCTGAGCACTGGGTGCTTAGTCAGGGCTCTCATCACCTCACCTTTTACAAGCTCACAGTGCAGCTGCCTAACAACTCTGAGGGAGAGCGAGACCTCTAAGCTCCGGTTATTGGAGATAAGTCAATGAAAAAAGTAGGTCATCAACTTTAAGAACACATCTTAAACTAAATGCCACAGAGCAAGGCATCCAATCATCAGACTTTATTTCTAACTTTGAATAAATGACCTACACTAGCCGGGTATGGGGGCGCGGACTTTAACACCAGTACTTTGGAGGTGGAGGCAGTGGATGTGGGTGTGAGAGCTACCTGATCTACGCATCAAGTTCCAGGCCAGGCAGGGTGGAGAGGGTATCTGAGACCCTGTCTCAGAACAAGACTTGATTTGCTTATATGCAATGCACACGAACACCAGCCAAGGCACAAAGGGAGAGGTCAGAAGACAATGGTGGGAGTTGTTTCTCTCTGTCCACCATGCTCAAGAGGTCCAGGGACTGAACTCCGACATCAAGACGGCAGGCACCGCCAAATTCACTGAGCCCTCTCACCAGCCCAGGTACCTTAGCTGCATCACTATAATTTTCCTGGCATCTCACGTTGAGAAAAATGAGGTTCGGGGAGGCCAAGCAACTCGCCCCCAACCCCAGAGCTAGTGGCAGAACCAGACCTCAAGTCCCACTGCTCATAAAACACTACCTCTGCTATGGCTGATTCCAGTTAACTGGAGGACAGGGAGAACCAACCTACACTGCTGTGACTATGCCTACAACGATATCACCCTTCAGGGGTGAGCGGCTTTCAGAACAGGAGCAGAGGAGCCTTATGAAGCAGCTAGAGTTTCTACGTCTATATAAACTCCACACTTTGCCTAATTAACCAGAGAGAAAACCTCAGCTAACTGAATCCAAGTTCATGTTCCTAACTACCACACCACCTCATCACAGCTAGGAAAGCCTTGCTATACTCTTACAACTGATTACCTTGAATCATAAGATTAAAAAAAAAAAAGAAAAAGGGAAGAAAAGAATGTCTAGTAAGCAATACATATCCTAATCATCTCAGTGAAGAAACTAAATAAACCTAGTTTAAAATGTCACAGGATGAAAACTGACAAGTATCAATTTCTGGGAATTACTGGGAATTCCCCCCCACAAAATTGGAAAAAAAAAAAAATTAAACCCTGCTGGAGAGAATGTCTATAGAAACACAGGAAATAATCTGAAATAATTTCTTACATTTACATAAAGAAATGTGGACACCTACCAGCACACAAATGTTAAAATACACATTATAATTTATCAGTACAATGCTGGCTCTCAAAAAGTTTGGATTTTGTTACAACAATTAAGCCATGCCAAGCAAACAAAGCTGGCAGCAAAAGTAAGAAACTCACAGTACGGGCAACATACAGTCGAAACGAATAGGAAACACAGCAGGAATAACTTTTCCCAGTACAACTACATCAGGAACAAATGCCCCATCAAACAGTAAGGGCTTCATGCTCTTCACACAGGCTTTGCTCAGACTGGCAAGGCCACTCCACCAGCGGGTGATGATGAAATCATTACATCAATTCTCAAAAAGCCTCACCCCACACATGCACACGCCTCTTATCCAAACAGTAATTGCCTCTCCAGAGAGGAACACATTCATCCTACCATTTGAACGGATTCACCAGGTGCCCACTCCAGAAGCAAGAGAGACAGCTGGAGCTACATCTGGGCGGGGCGGGGTGGGCGGGGCTTACGTGCCATCTCCTTTGCTGGTTGATTTCCGTTAAGTAATTAGGAAATATTTAGTGCTTTCAAAAGAAGTGAGCCTCGCTCAATTCATGCTTTAATTTGTACACTCCAAAAAAATGTCTGACAACTGATCACAATGATTTTTGACCCGAAAGCAATTACAGAAAACCAAAAGACCTCTACGACAATTTCTGAGTTTGGGTCATTTATGTACCAGTACTTGTGTGTTATAATAGGTTGTACTAGCCTGCTTGTAAAATGTCATATTTATGAACTGTAATTAGTAATCTCTGAAGGATGAACAGACTTGTCCAATAAGGCTGTTTTAAAATCCTGCAGAGAGTCAGCTATTACCCTCATTAAAATGGTTAGAAAGAATTAGCAGCATCCACCCAATGTCTGAAGGTCAAACAGAGACCCTAAATTATGAGTTATTTTCTGTTCATTTGTTTGTTTGTGAAATCTGGCCTCTCTCTGTAGACCTGGCTCTCCTAGAACTCAGAACTCTGCCTGCCTCTGCCTCCCTCCCAAGTTGCTGGGATTAAAGGTGTTGGCTCTACACCTGGCCCTACCTTATGTTTTAAAAACAAAACATTAGCCAAGCTGCAGTTTCTTTGAAAAACAAAGACTCCCCCCTTCTCTCTAGCTCTCATCGTCCAAAAGAAGCTCCACAAATTTCTAATGCAGGTTATCCCTGCTTTTAAGCCAACAGCATAATTTTAAGATGAGGAATAATTTTTGGATCCTGTTTCCTAATATAACTCTTAAAAAACACGCACACACATTTGAGCAGTACAGTGGAAACCATATACTGGAAATTCAACAGTAAATTACCGGTTCCCTCTTCCCCGTTTTAGCATAACTGTAGTATGTTAGAATTAGGGAAATCTACATGATTTTCGAAAATTATTTTTTGGGTTTCCAAGACAAGGTTTCTCTGTGCAGCAAAGGCTGGCCTTTTGACCGGTGATCCAGCAGCCTCTGCCTCCCGGAGTGTTGGGATTAAAGGCGTGCACCACCATATCCAGTTCTGAAGGATATCTTTAAAAAAACAAGTGTATCTTCCAAACTATAAGAAATTTCGATGCCCAGGCCTTCAAAAGCAACGGGTTTGAGGAAAAGCGATTCAGAAGCAAATTATGTTTCTTTTTCTCAAAGACTACCTCTCCTTTAGTCAGGTCTTAAAATCTGCTATGTGCATCTATCAAGCTCGGCTGATTTCAGGCTGCGCACATCTGAATGATTACAACAGATCACTGGTGGTTTTCGGCAAGGGGAAGCTGAGGCCAGCGGGAACTTGGTTGTGATCTCTTGCTTAAGCACTTTATCTGTCCTCAAAAACAGTCTTACAGACCAAGTACCCCGTGCCCGAAACTAAATAGGGGGAACACGGCTCACGGGAAAAACTAACTTGTCACTTAACAGCACGTGTCGGAAGGGAGACTAGTGAAGGGACTCTTAAGTGTAACGGAGAATCCGGCACTTTTTAAAAAATATATTTGCCATCTACACAAAAACACTGAGGTAAGAGCCGCAGGCTGAGTCCCGAGGGGGAAAGCAGCATTCCAGGCTGAGAAAGGAGTCGGGGCAGATCTGCCGATAAACACCTCGGCACGAACTGGAAGGGGCGGAAATTACTCAGGCTCCCGCTCACTTGTTCGGTCTTAAAGCCTGACCAAGAATAAAGAGTTCTGGGACTAAGCGTAGAACTCCCCGGTTCCGTGAGGCTCCATCACCTCTACTCAGAACAAACAGGAGTGGGAGTAGGTCAGGGGGGGAGTGAGCGGCCTGGAGTGAGTGAGGGACCCGAGTGGGTCCCTCTCCGGGGCGGGCTCGGAACCCCACTCCAGGTCCCGCCCTCCTGGCTCCCCTTCAGGCCCCCCGGCCTTCTCTTTAAGCACCCCATCCCCTTCCGAGGCACAAACAGATGCCCTGGAAGGATCTGATACAAGATGCCCGTTTCCACACGCGAGCTTGGAGACCTGAAAAGCAGGGCTGGCGTGGGGGGAGGGCCTCCCCGCAGTCTACCCTAAGTCGGGGGCGGCTGCGGCGCTCACGGCAGGCAGGGGAGCAACGACCAGCCGCCCCGCACCCGGGACGGGAGCGAGCCTGGAGGCGGCCCGGGCTACAAAATGCGTGCATCTACTTTCCAACACGACCTCGCGCGCCGTGACACCAGGGTGGAGTCTCCACCGAGCCTCCTCCCCACGCAAGACCCGGGAGCTCAGGGGCCCCCAGGCGAGCGCCGGGTGTCCGGTCCTCCGAGGGGTGTCCGCCCCGCGGGTGCGCCCACCTGCTGGTCGCAGGGGCAGCTCCCCGGGCTCGGTCCTGGTTAATCATTCAACACGGGCGGCGTGGATTTTTTTTTTTTTTTAAGAGGTCAAAGCGAAAGGTTCTCCCCGAAGTTTCACAGGAACCAGCCTTTGGGGGCCCGGAGCTAACAGCGGCGGCGGTTGGGGGGCAGCGGGCTGGGGGCGAAGCGGCAGCCAGCAGCTCGCCAACACCTGATCTGCCCCTGCGGCACCCGAGACCGGCGCAGTGCGCGGGCGGGGCTCCCCGCCGCCCAGGCCCGCACCCCGCGAGCGTGCGGGGCGCAGTGCGGCCCAGGGGCAGGGGCCCTCTCCCTGAGGGCGGAGGCGAGCGGAGGCCGAGCAGGTGAGGAGGTCGGGGAGGAGGAGGGGAGAGAGGGGCGGGAGGGGAGGACGCGGGCAGGAGGCGCAGAGGCCGGGGAGGCGATGCCGGAGGTGAGGCGGCCGGGAAAGTGATGTGCGAGGCCAGGGGAGTGAGGCGTGCGGCGGGGAGGCGAGGGGGCCCGAAGGAGCGGATGCGCAGACGGCGCGGGAGGCGGAGAGGGGCGGCGGGAGCGCAGGGCCGGTGCCCACCCGCCCGGCCCTACCTTGTCCGGGGGCAGCTCCAGCTCGGCGGGGCGGGGCGGGATTCCGCGGGCGCATCCACGTCCCGGCCGCGCGTGCGGCTCAGCCCCGCGACCGCCGCCGCTCTCGCTCCATGCGCGGACGGGCGGCCCGGCGGGGTCTGGGCGGCTTCCCGGCTCGCCTGGGCTCCAGCACTTGTTGCCGCGGCGGCCGCTGCGCCTCTCTCTCGGGCCGCGGCTCCCCGCACCGCCGCCGCCCGCCGCGTCCCCTCGGCCCCGCCCTCGCCCGACGGGCCAATCAGACGCCGCGCCACGCCGCGCGTCACCGCCCGGACGGCCGCGCTCCGGCCCGGTGGCCCAAGTTTGGGAAGAGGCTGAACTTGCGTCCTCCCGCCAGTCGGCGCCCGGGACCCGCTGGGGTCGCTCTCCGGGGCCCTCCCGGGCTCTCCGCCCGGCGCCGCACCCTGCAGCCCCGGGGCTGCGGTCGGGAGAGCCATCTCCAGAGACGCACATCCCCCAGGAAGTAGCCTTCCCCCGAAAAACAGCAGCCACGGAGTCCAAACTCCTCAGCTCCCGGGGCCCCTCAGTGCCGTCTGCGTGGCGCTTGATGAGAGTTCTGATTTTGATGGTCCTGTGCTAGGCCCAGATGGCTCCGCGTGGTTGGGGAGAGGGAAACCCGGACCTAGGTGGACCCGACCTTTCCTCTCCGCGCACCCAGTACCCGCAGCCACCTAGATGCTCAAGGCCTGAGGGTGGTGCCTGTTTGGCCCCTCCGCATCTTGGGGCGTGAAGCCACCAAAGACATGGGCTTCCCACGTGGTTCCACTCGCGTCCCGGGAAGCCAGGAATGCACCGTGAGGGGGCCCTGGGTGCGGAGTCCGAGCGCAGCTAGCCGTACGGACGCTGACCTTCGCCCACCGTCACGCCGCTGGGCTGGGCACCAACCACACCCACGCGCAGGGCGCGCGGGACCCGCGATGCTCACCCCAACCCGGCGCCTCCGCTGGCTCCCTGGAGCCCTGCACGCTAAGGTGAGGCCCGGGGAAAAAGCCGGCGAGACTGGAAAGAGAAGTTGCTCTAGTTTGCAAGGCTGGGTGGGCCGGCTCGGCGGGCACACCCTGAGCACCGAGCCGGGTCCCTCCCATCCCCCCCCCACCCCGCCCCGGCCCGGGGGCGCGCCTGGAAGCTCTCTCCCCTCCCCCCTCCTTATCTCTGAGGCCTTTGATCGACCCTCTGGAGTTAATGACGCTGAGAAATTAACCCTACACCTGTTTGCTTTTTTTTTTTTTTTTTTTTTTTTTTTTTTGCAGAAGGCTGTCAGATGGAGTCAGCCAAGAGCCCTCACTCTCAGCAGTTGAAACAGTTAAGTGCGAGGTGCTTGGAGCCACGTGGGTGCCCACGGTCATCCCGGGGAAGAAATTCTGAGTCTGTGCCTCTGGAAAGGTGAAGATCGGCAGTCTCCTGCAGACCGGTCTGTGTTTATCTTTGTCACATGATCCTCCTAAGAATGCGTCGTGAAGTCTAGAAAACAAGTTGGATTTTTATCTCTTCACAGAAACTGTTAACCACTGGGAAAGAAAGGAAGGGAAATTGTATGCTTTTCTTGACTCGGAGGGGTTTTTCACACGATTATATTTATAATTCGGAAAGCTAATAAAACATTTTAAAAGAAGCAAATTGGACATTAGGTCTGTGTATTTGGCTACCTGCAGGCTGCTGTTTTGATACTGAAATGCCGTGAGGAGACAAAACTGGATTCTTCACTCTGTTTCCCCCTAAATCGCCCTCGGTAGCCACAGACATGCTTTCAAGGATTGCTAGCCAAGACATTTTGAGTAAAGTCAGCTGGCAAGAAACAGGGAAGTAAAGCTTGAGTCTTCCACAGCTGCCAAAAGCTGCCCAGGCCCTGAAGTTAAAAAAATAAAATAAAAAAAGGAAAGCATTCGCTCCATGGTGCCATTGAGTGCCACTGGAACGGTGCCAGCCAGCTTCCACCGAGACTTTGGGGAAGTAACTCGGTGCTGGATTCCACACCCACTCAGCTGTTGTGCTATCTCTTCGGTTATGATGGGGGTCATCATCGATAGGCAGATAAACACTGGACAAATGTGCAGTCCAGCCTCCGTGCAGAGCACATGCCAAGTACTGGAGCAGCAAACATGATACTTTTCTCTCGGAGCTCACAGCCTTCCTGGAAAGGTGCTTAATAATTAAATATACTAAACTTACTAATTAATTTAGCATATTAACAAATATACTAATATACTGAAACTATTTAATTGCAGTTACAATATGGACCAAAGGAAGTGTAAAAAGGTAGGACCATTGGGGGCGGGGTCATCCAAGAAAAGTGTCTTGGTTATTCTATTGATAACACACCACAAGCAAAAGCAGCTTGAGAAGAAAGCGTTAGTTTGACTTACTGTTCATCAAGGGAAACCGAGGCACGAGCTAACACGGAGCCAATGGAAGAACGCTGCTTCCTGGCTCAGCCTGCTTCCTTATATCGCCTAGGACTGCCTGCCTGGGGTGGCACAGTGCCAGGTGGGCTGGGCCCTCTCACATCAGCCATTAATTAAAAAAAAAGATGCACTTCAGACAATCTGACGAAGGCATTTCTCAGCTGAGGTTCCTCTTCCCAGATAACTCTAGCGTATGTCAAGTTTTATTTTACAAAATAAAAACAACCTGGACAAGGAATTTCTAGCTGCTTCTGGCTATAAGAGGAAGAGCCTGGATTCTATTCAATGAGACATTTGAACTAGAAATTATCTTCTGAAATTTACACTACAAGTAAGCCATTCTCTGCCCTATGAAGGAGGTGGGGGTGGGGGTGGGGCACAGCCTGGAGCGTGTTGGTCTAGACGGAGCAGCAGAGAACAGCCGATTGGAGGGGAGGAATCAAGGAAAACTCGGAAGTGCTGCAGCTCCCACAGGGTGGGTGGCCATTTTCTGAGGAGTCCTGACACGATTCCAGGTTGGCCAGGGCAGGTGGGAGGTGCCTGTGAGATGTCCTGTGGAGCACGTTGTGCCCTGGAGTAGCTGGTGCTGCTGTAGCCATGGAACAGGTGAGGTGGTCTGAGAGGCTGTGGAGGTGCGTCTGGGAGGGAGGGAGAGACTCAGATTGCAACCTGACTGCTCTTATCTAAGACATGGGCAGAGTGAGCTATCTCACAGCCAGGGAAAGAAAGAACAGTAGTGAGGCAGGGAAAAAAGTGGGAGCTTTGGGAGGTGGGAGTCAGCCAGGAGCAAGCAGAATCAGAAAAGAAGGCAGGAGCCAGCAGCAAAGCCCAAGCGGGTGAGTGTTGGTCTGTGCTTGGTTCAGTGGCTTTGATGTCAGGACTTTTGCAGGCCACGACTGGTGAAGTGAAGAATGGCCTAAGGAGCAAATGAGAGATGAAGGAGAATACGAGTGGGAGGGGAAGAAATGATGCAGTTATATTATAATTTTAATAATTGAAAAAACCGGACAAATACGAACAATTACATATACATACATACATACATACATACATACATACATACATACATGCATTAAAGACAGAAAGGCACTGAGTGTAGGCAACTCATTTTGACTGTAAAAGGTCAAAAGGAGTAGGCAGAGACCTGGAGAGATGGCTCAGCTTTAGGGGCGCTTGCTGCTCTTGGGGAGGACCCAGGGTCAATTCCCAGCACTTACATGGTGGCTCACAACTATCCCTAACTCCAACTCCACAGCATCCAACACCCTTGTTGGTATAATGTTCTTTTGGAATGTATACAATTTACCCTTGTTCATTCAAATGCTGATTTCTCTCCCCCACTATCCGGTTTCAATCCAGACATTGTATTCTAAGCATCACCTGTCTCAAGTTTGTGTAAACATGCCACCATTTGTTCTCTAATTTGTCAGTTAAAACAACCAGCCACAATGTTGAGAAATGGAGAGGGTAGGGTGGGACATCCTGGTTCAGAGTGGGAGGAGAGGAAGTAATGGGTGGGAGGAGAGGTCTTGGAACGAAATGGAGAAATGAACTGGACCTAAGATATCACTAAAAGTAAGTATACAGGGTGAATCTGAATGGTAGGAAACTATGCGGGCTTGGAGGTTTAAGATGGAATAACTATTGCCCAGCATTGTGTTCTAGGTTAATTAAATAAATCCTAGTCTCTGTGTGGTGATTTGGTTGTACAGCTGTTTAGGATTAACCATACTTTACTAAAAGATATATCAACAGTAAATATTAATGTAAAAATATCACACACCCTCTTCTGACTTCCATAGGCATACATTCAGTACACAGACACACATCCAAGCAAAACACTCATACACTAAATAAATCTTAAAAAAAAAAATGGCCCCCCTGAGTGCTGGGATTACCGGTGTGCACCGCCTTGCCCAGCTACTTGAGCATTTGTAAATGCAGATGGAAAGCAGCCCATGGAGAAGAGGAAGGGACAGTGAGGAAAAAACAATGGACAGCAACGGCCCTGTACCCAAGGCAGAACCAGGGTTTAGGAGGAAAGCCTGAGCTCACGGGAAGGGACCTCCATCTGTTATAGCAGGAAGAGGCTTCTGGTAGACCGAGCCAGGCACGCTTGGTGTAGAGCCTTTGCACCTAGTGACGCAGGGAGGCGGGAGATGAGGCAAGGACTGATGGGAGATTTGAAGAGTGGGGAAAAGCTTGGCTCAGTCATCACAGGAGATCTGGAAGGGTTGTAATGATCAGACAAACAGCAAGACGAGCAGCTCAGCATTCTGAGCTTAGTGGCTGTGGCCTCCTTTGTAGCTTTCTCCAACAGCTTGGCCGCCCACTCTCACACAGGCTACTGAGGGAATTGTTAGAGCAGAGTAGTGGAGGAGAGCCTGGTCCAAAGAGAAGCATGATCAGAGAGAAAGGATGGGAGATGAAGTCAGTCTCCTGCAGTCACTAAAAGGAAGGAGGTCAGGTCTGAGATCTGGATGTGGAGAGGTGAACTTTACGTCCATAGTAAGCCAGAAAGTGATGAGGGAGGGTGGAGGTAAACCTAGGAGTATTGATACCAAGGCCAAGGAATTAGGTGGCAAGGTTAGTAGATGGGCCAATGGTGCGTGGGAAGCAATCTAGGATGTGGGCAGGAATTAGGAATGCACTGTGGAGACACTGAGCCAGGAGATAAAGTTCTAAGAGTGCACAGCCTGGAGATGACAAGATGAGCAGTACCAGGAAGGGAAGGAAATATGGCTGGATGTCAGTCTTCTCAAAGGAGTATGCGCAGGAGGCGGAGGGGAGTGGTGAGATGGGGTAGAAGGTTCAGGTCCATGTGTGTCATTCCCCCCCCCCCCTGGGCCCTTGGAGAACATGGGTGAGAGTCAGCAGACCCACCTTCCAGCCCTGCGGGGGAAGCAAAGTCGGGGTTTGATTCTGAGCAGCAGCTGCTCTTGGGGATGGACGCATGGTCTCAGGGACTGACCCGCACTCGGGCTGAGGAGCCAGTCTCTGATTGACTTTGCTTGCTGGGGTCTGGAGTCTCCCGGGGACCATGTGGAAGGGGTTGAGCCCAGCTACTTAATGGTAGGGCTAAGTCAGGAAGAGCAGAGCACTTGGTGGTAGGCTGGAGGGAGAAACGTCCTTGAAGAAATGAAGATGAAAACACTGAGAGGCACAGTGGACCTTGCTTCGGTTGTTTCTTTTTGAATCTCTGCAAACCAGGGCTGTGTCCCTACCACTTTCTTATCTTTCCTGAGATTTCCATTAGGGCAAGACATCTGTAAGCCCCCTCCTCTAAATAAGCCCCGTGGGTCCTGTGTGGCTCTGGCTCTCAGATACTAAGATCGTCGTACCGCTGGCTGTTGCATCTCTTCCAGACATTTGTTAACTTCTTGGTTAGTTTCACAGTCTATAAAACGGGGTTGTTAGGCTGCACCTGTCTCTCATTGCAAGGAGGAGAACGCTCACAGACAACACTGTCCAAATTGTGAAACCTCGTACGAATGCGAGGAGTTTCCTTGTTCATAACCCCCAGTGTGCCTCCGGACACACCCACGGCTCTCTTAGAGCCTTTAAAGGACCGAGTCTCTGCCCCAGAAGAGGTTATAATTTTGCTTCAGAGACAGACAAACACGTCCAAAACAATTAGAGAGGAATGCACAGCTGGGCCCGATTAAGTGCTAAATTGTTAGGTGCCTACAATGGGAGCTCTGAGATCAGAAAAGGAACAATTAGCCAGGGCTGGGAAGCCGGGGATGCCTCCTGGAGAGGGTGGTGCAGAAGGGGTCCAGGCTGCTGGCTGGGTCTGAAGAGAACATTGGCAGATAAGCCCACTCCCCTGTGACCACAGGGTGGCATGGGTCTGAGAAGAGACCTTAGCTTATAGGTTTCATTCTATACCTTTTGGCTCAGCCTGTTGCTACTCTGTGGGTTCCTGGCCCCTCGGGACTTAACAGCTTGGGCCGCAAGAGTGAGGCATTGCGTGTTCCACTGGGCCTCTCATATTTGGCTCTTGTGCCACTTTTTTGGTGAGGAAACCAAAGATGATTTTGCAGACATTTCCTGTACACCCTAGTGCCTGCTTACTATCATTGCCTATACAGACCAAAAGCTTCTGAGCAAGTAGATGCAGATGCCTCTCCCAAGTTTCTGATCTCAGTTTATCTCAGAGTTCCTGCCTGCACACAGCTCCTGCATACCTGCAGAACCACAGCCCTGGGCCACGTGTGCCTCACTAGCCAGGACCTCCCGCACAAACCCACCAGCCGCCTGTCCTCCTCGGTTCTGTTGGCTTCAGATCATGTGATCCTTTGTGTAACAAAGAGCCCCTTCCCCAGTACAATGCCTCTTAGCCCCGGGGCCTGGTGGGTACTTGTACCTAGTTCCCTTTCATCTGCAGGCCCAGGAAAGCTCCCAGCGTGGCGTAGGGACACACACAGCTGCCATCAACAGCAAAATCCCCCAGACTCGTAGACGGTGTGATTTAGGTGGTTCTAGATCAGCGGTTCTCAACCTGTGGGTCATGACCTCTCTGGGTGGGCAGGGGGAGGTTGAATGACCTTTACACAGCTCTCAGGATCACTAAGATCATAGGAAAACACAGGTATTTACACTTTGATTTATAATAGTAGCAAAATTACAGTTACAAAGTAGCAGCAGAAATAATTTTGTGGGGGTCACCACAACACGAGTTGCTGTAGTAGAAGGTTGCGGCATTAGGAAGGCTGAGGACTGTTTCTCTAGATGGATCCAGATAATCAGTCTGGGGTTGGGGGGTGGGAAACGACTGTAAACACACCTTTCATTGGGCGAAGTCGTAATTACTGATTGGACCTGTAGAATCTCGACAGTGGAATTGTTTAGAATTAAATTCTAGAGTCCCTGAAACTGGCAAGTGAGGAAAAAGAGGCCCTAAGCAGTGACTTCCCAGAGGCCGCAGCCCTTAGGGCCACAGATGCTGTCCTGGATGGTGGGCAAGCGAGCCACAGGCTAAAGTCGCCCGGCCCTAAAGCGCACGATTTGCTCCCAGGATGCCCTGCAACAGAGGAAAACAGAAAGCCTTGTCGCCAGGTGCAGATCCTGGAAACAAATGCCATGATTCCCAGCGGACTTGGTAGCACACGGTTCTGATGGTGTAACAGCTCAAAATCCCCAGCTCTGTGAAGTCTAGGCTGTACATGACATTGTGACAGTGCACAAGGTCAGCCGTTGAAGGGGCATGACCAACCGGCTGTCTCTGTTAGGGTCATCCTATCTGGGAAATGGAACGCTCAGAAGAAATGCAAAGTCATCCTCTTAATTATCATCAAGCTGAAATATTATGTTCAAGGAGAGAGGCCTAAAGTTGCAGTGTGGAACATGAGACGACACTGTTAATATGATTATCGGAGCACAAGCCTATTAGAGGGCTTAATGCCTGATTCTGGCATCATCCCTTGCAAAGCTCCCAGGATCTAGAAACTGTCTCAATTGTAAATACAACCGTTACAAAACAGCCATTTCCGAGTAGGAAAATCTGCCAACCTTTGCCAGAGGCTGAAGCTGCCTGGCAGAGAGGAAAGAGAACACTTTCAGAAAACAGCAACTGGTCAAAAACTGTAGTTGGGCTCTTTTGGAGAAGTATGTCTGCCAGTCCTATAGAGCAGGAGCATAGTACATTTGTGGATTGAGCTCCAACCATCATATGTATGAACCAGCCCAGATGCAGTGGCCCAGGTCTTGACTGCTACTGGTAAAAAACCGTGATTCTAGTGTTTGGAAAGCTCCATGTGTTCCTCATGAGAACGGTAACCCCTATCTCAAAGAGTTTCTAGGAAAAAGAGATGATGTTACTTACGACTAAGCATTGGTGCTTAGTGTTTCTCTCCATTGCCTTGGCCGGGGGACCATCCCCACGGGATAAAATACAAGTGGTGTGTCCAAGTCCGGTGGTAGGCAGTCTCCACATCTGTCCTGGACCCCAGGGAGAACTGTCATTCCGCCCTTGTTCCAGCAGTTCCAACATAACGGGGACGGGGAAACCAATAGGGCCATCCCGAAGAGGAACCACCTGTGACTAATTATTATCCCGTGACTTGGGAAGCTCACGAGGCTAGTTTGTCTCACAGCAGAACCATCATGGGGGACAGGGCAGAGACTCCTCAAACGGGACGGGTGTCAGGGGACACCCTCAGTCTTAGAGGAAGTAGGATAGTATACAGTGTGTTCCTGTTGAGAAGGATGAGTGACATAAAAGTCACACGTGAAGTGCAAGGGCGGGTACAGTCCCCTACGTGGGGGAAACCAGGACACTCGTTGCCTCTGGAATCAGGACAGAATTAACTAACGGGAGAGACGCTGGGAGCAGTGTCTGCTCCACTGCGCGGGAACACGCAGGCGCCACAGCGTTTACACCTAGGCTTAGGTGTGCCTTTCCTCTTCCCTGCACAGCAAGAGTCCTTGGGCTGGAGAGGTGGTGGCTCAGCAGTTAAAAGCACTGGCTGCTCTTCCAGGGGACCTGGGTTCAATTCTCAGCACCCACGTGGCAGCTCACAACCATCAGTAACTCTCGTTCCTAGGGATTCAACTCCCTCATACGTGTAGGCAAAACAGGGATGTATATAAAATAAAAATAAATAAATTATTAAAAAAAAACAATAGTCCTTTAAATTAGTTAGCTGTATGTATGACAAACACATTTTATTCTTTGTAAATTATATTTTGGGATAGGAAAGTGTTTGGTGGGGGGGTCCTCACCCACTGATCCCACCCACTATTGGCTTATTCAGTTTAGTGCCAAATCCAGGGCAGCCATGAACCAACATTCCAAAATCAACTGTGAGTAGGAGGACATATTCTGTCTGGGCTAAACATTTAAACTTGAGCTCCCATTCCTCTTCATGTGGGAAGCCTTTGATCACTATTTCCTTCCTTTCTTGCCTATGGTCTTTCCAGGAATTGGGTTTTCAGAGTCAGTGCCCTGACTCTGGTAGCACATGTTCTTGTGCAAGGTTGGGCCTCTAGACTCCTTACAGACTCCTTACCGTAACCTCACAGGAAAAAAAGGAAGGGTGTTTTAGCTAAGTTACAAAAGATATACAACTGGTCACCAAAAACTAGGAAAGGAGAGTTTAGGTCCTCAGAAACACAAAAGATGCTGGCAAGACCACTGGCCGTTGGAGCTGGAACACACGTGGCAAAGTGGAGAAGGCACTGTCTTCAAGTATTTGTGTGGCCAGTCCCTTCTGTGCTGTCTAGGGGCTGATGTCAGTAGGCAGGCCAGGCCTGGCACGCAGTGCCCCAGTTTAGCTTCTTTCTGCTGTTCTCTTCCCACACCGCTTGCTTTCTACGGCTACTTCAGGCGACTTCCTCAGAGCCAACGCCCAGCAGAACAGGGCGTCTTTCTTCCCGACCTCTTTATAACCTAGGGAACCTAACTACGGCGGTTTCCTATCATTTCTTATCATGTCTTTGGCTAGCGTGGAGTCATATGACTGTCCTTTAGACCATCACTGACAAAAGTGATGGGCAGAAGAGTCTGATCTCCGCCAAACCCAGCCAGAGCTCAGCTGACCCAGAAAAAAAATGCAGCCTTGCTGGTAGATTTCTGGCAGGAGTTTACAGAGAGGAAGCTTGTTGAGGACCGTTCAGCCTAAACCCCTGAGGGAAATAAAGTAAGCTGAAATAGGCAGAGAGAAACTGAGCTCCGAGCAGTCATGGCCATCACCCTAGCTGATCTTTCAGAGCGCTCTGGGATGGGATGGCTCAGACTTGGTCCACATCTAACCAGCCAGCCGTTAGATGTGGCTGCTGTTGGTAATGTGAGCATGACCTTAGGTGAGTTGGCTCTCTTCAGCAAAGTACGTTTGTCTGAGAGAGGGGCTTAGTTAATAGTTCCTGCCACCAACACTTAAGAATGATGGGGGAATGGACCCCACTATCTCCTTAACTGCCCCCCCAACTTCCGTAGAAGATAGGTATCTCCAAATGTCAGCTATTACTCTGGTTTTTAAAGGACAGAGGGAAGATGGCTGTGTCGGCTGAGTCTGGGACAGGACCCAAACCCTCAGACACAGGGTGTGATGCCCACAAGAATGAAAATCCACAGGATTAGTCTCGGCAAGCTGAGAGCTTGCTAAGCCCCGGCATCTGCTTCATGCCCCAAACCACGCTCGTTGGACTGCGCGATTCCACTTCCTGCCGGTCTGCCCAACACAGCTGACATGTTAGGAGAACCAGAGACATTAGAGGGATTGCAGATAGACAGGTCAAAGACGCTTTACCTGGGGGTCACTGGCTTCACCGTGAAGGGTATAGTCCAAATTTAACCTTGAACAAAGATTTCAAAAAACAAAAGAAACAATGTTTGCATGGGATTTTTTTTCTGTATCACTGAAAACACTAAACTAGCATGTTAGCCAACCTCTCTAGGCTTCCTTTACCCCCTGTTCTCCTTATTTTCTAGCCTTGAGCATTTCCCAGCTCTATTATAATACTGGCTGCAGGGCCAGTTCATGGCAAGTGTTAGGTTAGAGTGAGAACGCAGCTGTGATTGAAGGGAGCTGGGAAATTACTTTATACAATATTATTTACCTCACTGAATACCCAAGAATTAACAACACATACATGAGCGCACGTGTGGGAAACACAGATTATTTGTTGCTGAAGCCACGTATTTCTTTTGGGAGTTTGCTTGGCTTTTTTTCTTTTATCTCAAGACATCTCAGCCACGCTATTGTACAGGACTCCTTCCAGCCAAACATCTTCGATCCTTAGGGGTTCAGCTGTGTCCACATGCAAAAAGTCATCCATGCCTGCTGGCTTGCTGTCTGTCAACATCCCCCACGGAGGAAGGGTGGAGAGGGCTCCAGGACCCTCACCTGAGGATCCAGGCACTCCACGGCCCCTGCTGTATGCAGCTGCGCCCTGACTGCAGGCGGCCTCTGAGAGGAACAGAGTATATTGGTGGGGGGAGGGGACCCCATTTTTAGGCTGTGGGAGAACCTGCTGGGTAGAGGCTTTGCAGCATGGCCTTTTAGGGTGGGGAGCACACATGTTCCCGTAACACCCACCCCGGCTCTGTTAGCCCAGTAAACCCACTGGTGCCCAGTGTGAACTTTGGTGTCATTCTACTTTGGCTGGTCATTGGGGCCTTAGGGAGGCAGAAGGTGTTTATGTCTCTCCAGGGAAGGGATTTTAGCAACACAGGAGACTAAGTCACTTGAGGGGCTTGGATTCAGTCAGCGGATTGCCGTCGCCCAAGACCATCGGAAGACAGATACTTCCGTTATGATTCTTAACAGTAGAAAATTACAGTTATGGGGTAGCAACAGAAATAATTTTATGGCTGGAGGGTTACCATAACATGAGGAACTGCATTAAAGGGTTGCAGCCTTGGGAAGGCTGAAAAGCACCGTTCTAGATCTTCTTTCTTTGTTTGCCTTCCTCTTCCTGGGGTTGCGGGTGGAACTTGAAGCTTCAGGTATCTTTAGGCAAGTTGGATGCCATGGAACCGCAGTTTGAAATCCAGCTGTTTTATTAGGAAAAACTGCTGTTGACACCTTGGTCTAGCTATAGTGACACGGGATTGCCTCGGAAGGGAGCATTGGAAAGGCAGATAGATGCCCCTGCTGTGTCAGGTGACAATTTGTTGATTCAGATAAAGGGAAGTGAAGAATGATCTTGTTTTCTTCTTCCTTCCTTTCTCCCTAACTTCCTTTCTCTTTTCCATCTCTGGTCTGACAGAGGTCACTCCCTACTACCTACAGGCCCAAAAGTCTCTGTAATTTTTTTTTTTCTTTTTTTTTTCTGATTGCTTGTTTTTGGTTTTGTCTTGCTGTGAAGCTCAGGGAGCCTCAAACCCACGACTCCTGCCTCAGTCTCCAGTGCTGGCAAGTATGTGCCACCAGGTCTTGCTCTTCTATGCAAGTCTTTTTATTTCTGTTTTAGTGTGTTCATTGCTACATACCAAATGGGACACCCTTGCACATCCTTGCTCTCAGCATGGAGCTACATTCAAAGTCTTCTTTGTGATTCTAAAGGCCACACTGGAATATTCAGATTTTTTTCACAAGATGGCACCAAAGTCAGATTTGCTACAAAATCAGACAGTAATTTATGGGATGGTAGCTATGGTTTACCGACCCCATTGCATTTACACCATATTCCATTACATGCATGTGTTTGCTCAAAGGTGCTGGCTGAAACACATTAATGTGGATGTAGCAAAACCTGGCGGCATTAGTTGCTGTACGGCAAGCACGCCTGTTTATTCTGAACAGCTGGAAGTTCTACCTCTTGAGCAGGGATTACAGGGTGGTATTGGAATCGGACCACAGGAAATAACCTCAGCTGAGGGCAGAATAGGAGGTCCTCCACAATTAACGTTTAGTGTCAAGGCTTGTATTGGCTGGGAGGGAAAGGCATCATGACTTCCTGTTATGGGTACGTCGAATACCTAATGGGGAACCACACATCCAGCCACCTGTATATTGGGTCTACAAAAAAAAAATCAAAATAACAAATCGGGACCCCAACCTATCGTATTTTTGGTGGCCAGAAGCACTTAGTCCTGTTGCCTGTATAAGTGCATGTGTACATAATACATATATATATATACATGCATACATACATACACATGTTTATGATGAGAGAACAGGAAATCAAACCTAGCTAGTGAATGGATCAAGGGGGCAAATGTGACAAAAGGGAGCCAGGAAGAAGCGGGAGGAACCTCAGAGCCTGGGCCGGCAGCTACAGGAGAGCCCCTTAGAGGCTCACCTCAGAGAGGGGGATGAACAGGAAGCAGCCCCAAGCACCTCATCTCTCAGAGGGCTGAGGACATGCTGAGCCCATTTTATCTCTTTAAACAGCACTGAAGAGGGAGCATTCGTTGTAGGTTCCCAGTAAAGGCATTTTTTAGTCACTCTATCAATGACAACCCTAGAGCAGGGGCAGATTTAAAATGCTTGTGGGAGGCCTCCGTTTGGGACAAAAGGCCAGAAAAATAGTGGAGACAGCACAGAAACGAGAAGTGGGGAATTTGCTCGCTGCCGTGACTAGTTGTGAAGAACACGTTACCCCTTGCCAAATGAAAGAGTGGGAGATCTGGCTGATGAGAAATGGGGAAACCAGCATGCTGAGGAAAAAGAGGAAGAGCCATGGTGGATGAGAAAGTAGATTAATGCAATAAATACTTACCTCAGCTTTAAAGATTGGAGCAACTTATAGAACCTGAGAGAAAGGAAATCAGTTGTACTGTTTCACAAATGGAAGGGAAAAGGGAACAACAACAAGAGTCTCTACAGAGAAGAGCTCGGCACTAGCCAAGCCGGGGCGCACCAGGGTCGGTCTCTAGCCTGATGCTGTTTCCACCATAAACATAAAAGTTCGCTCCTGGCCTCTTCCTCATTTCCTGTCCATTTCCTTCATTTTATGAGAACGAGATCTCATAAAAAAGCTGTTGCCACGTGTGTGAAATCACACACACTGAGTGCGAAGCCCTCTCCATGGCCAAGGAGAGGGGTGCCTGGAGGAGGTGGGGTCAAAGGTCAGGGCTTCCTCACACCCTGAGAGGGAAGAGCCAAGTCCAACAGCATTTTTTTTTTAATACAGTGATAGAGAGGACGATGTGCTCTGTTTTCCAAATGATAACTATCATTTTCACAATCAACATTCACTGTTATTTTCAATGGCAGCATGGAAATAATGATTAACGAGAAAAAAGCTCTGTCAGTGTGACCAGAAAGCAGCAGCATGTGCCACTGAAAAATTTGGCAAGGCTCCTCTCCTCTCCTCTCCTTCCCTCTATCCTCTTTTCTCTTTTCTCTTTTCTCTTTTCCCTTTCCCCCTTTTTTCCCTTATCCCTCTTTTCCCCTTCTCTCCCCTCCCCTCCCCTCCCCTCCCCTCCCCTCCCCTTCCTTTTCCTTTCCTGGTTTGAAGGTAAATTTCTGTGTAAGGTTTACAAAACATAAAAATTAGTTGCCGGATGCAGGGTGGTGGTGGTGGTGGTGGTGCTGGGAGAGGCAGGAAGATCTCTGAGTTCAAGGCCAGCCTGGTCTGCAGAGGCAGTTCTGGGACAGCCAGATTACAGAGAGAAACCCTGTCTCAAAACACAAAACAAAACAAAAAAATGAGACGCCAGAACATGGCATGGAGGTCCACATCTATAATCCCAGCATTCAGGATGCTGGGTCGGGGGCACCGAGACTCTGAGGACATCTTGGGCCATACGGTGAGCCTGAGGCCAGTGTACTATCCAGAGGAAGACCCTGTCTGAAACCAGAGAAAAACATTTGCGACTGAAGCAAAGGTACCTCACTTTGGGGTGACACTCGGAAACAGTACCTGGTTGCTCACAAGACACAGCAGAATGGAGCTGGCCCGTGCCCTCACACGTGCAGTGTTTGCTCGCTGCTCCGCTCTTCTCGGTGGACGTAAACCGTGAGACTACGGGGTGTCTGGTCTTCTGAGTACGGCGCATCCTTCCCATCTGAAAGCCTCCCCACATCCTTTCCTCGGATGTTTTTACGCGTATTAGTTTCACTAGGTGCTCTGTGTTCCACGATGTCACTCTTTCCCCTTTCCTATAGTCAGGGCTGCACAGCTGGGCATTGCAGAAATGGCTGTCTCTCAGGTGACCAGGCACTGCCAGAAGACCAGACCCTCAGAGTCAACATCGGAGCAGGAGATCTGCCTCAAGACCGTGAAATCCTCTGCTGTTAAGTTAAATACACTGTGCTAGACAGAAAGAGACCCCAGGAACAGTTTCTCTCTTGTTAGGTGGGAAGAACCTCGCTTATATGTTACATTGGAAGCAGAAGCAGTAAATGATAATTTACTGCCAAAAGGCACTTTTAGGTCTCAAAATTCTCATGTCTCCAGCTTAGAACACTAGAAGCTAAAAGAAAAAAAAAAAAAAAAAAAAGGGGGGCCTTGGAAATGCCTCAGCCGTTAGTTCAAATCCTCCTCTCCCACAAGGAGAAACTTCACCCTTGTTCCTCGGTGAACGAGTTGTCCAAGCACCTGAGAACTGGCTCAGACACCTGTCACGTGGAAAGCACCAGCCGTCCTGCTAGGGAGGTGAGGCTTTGGTGTCTCAGAAACTCAGCCACAAGCTTTTCATACAGGCCGTAACTCCAGTTTACAGCCAAGGGGTACTGTCCCCCAAGTGTGCCCGGGGAGAACCTCCGAGGCCCATAGCCGGGAGGCTCGCAGCAAACTGTCAGAAAGGGTGGCGCTGCTCTGAGCAGACTCCGTGCAGGGCATTCCCTCCACCCAGTGTCGGCAAACTCAGGTCTCCGGCACAAAAGCAGTCTTCACTTTAGTTGATGGAATTGAACCCAGCCCTGGTCCAGCCACCAAACGCCGAGAGGCGTTTCAGGGAAGGAGGAGCCAGTCGTGCCCAGCAGGATGCACACCTTGCTAGCCTGTCTCATCAGCCTCTGTGTGCGTCAACATCCTCATGAACAGGGGTGCTGAGGCATGTAATTGTAACTTAGGAGGTATTTCAGCCAATCCTATTCAGTAAGTATTCCCTGAGTGGCTGGCTGCGTGCAGTGGTGCCATATGACAACTGTTACACTGTTAGGGCACAGCCCAGGCATCTTGGCAGTGGTCCTGCCATGTCTACATCCCCATCGTGTAGGCAGTGACTGTCTGTTTCTCCTCTGTGTTCTAATACCTTCTGCTCAACCTGATCAGCAGATACTCACCATTTCACAGAGGCATGTTGGGAAGACATTTTCTCAGATTGGCCTAGGAGGAGTTGAGGGTGATGGGATGGCAGGAGAGAAAGGAATTATTTCTTCAAGGCCAGGAAATGAAGCCAACATTGTGGTCCATACCCTGAGCTCAGAGGCGTACAAATTCAAGGCCAACTGGGGCTAGCTGGTTGGTTCCAGCCTGCTCATGCCTGCATGTGTGTGTGTAAACACATACACACACACATACACACACACACGGCCAGTAAATACATTGAATAAGAGCCAAGTTAGGAAAGCTTAACTTGGGGGCTTTCCTCCTTAGAATGAACTCTGGCTCCGACTGCTTTCAGGCAAGTAAGTTTTCCATCTGAAATAAAATTAGTTTCTTTGGGTAAAACTGCATTATTTTCAGTGTTTTATTACATGATCACAAAATAATGACCTAAAAGTCTTTTTCTGAGTCAGGAATCCTCAGCCCGATCTAAGAGTAATTTACTGGAATTAAAGCAGCCTCTGCGGGGTGGGAGAGAGGCTTTTCTTCTAGTCCATTTTCTCTAATACTGATGAGCTCTCAACCTCGAGGGCTCCTGGGCACATCAAGCTGTGCATTTGCAGCCTTGGTGTGAGGGTAAGGAGTAAGTGGAAGCAGCGGGATTACTTTTACAATAATTTGCCCTCTCAGAACATGCTGATGGGAGAAAGTATATTTTAGATCTACCGAGAAGGACAGTAAGTAGTCTCAAATGATCCCAGGCTCTCTCTTGTCTCTAGGGGTAAAATCTTTTCTCATCAATTTGGGGCATATTATCTCATCTGCCTGAGAATCTGCCAGGCAGATAGCAGTCTTCAAAAGAAACATCAGATTTCCTACCTAAAATGCAAATGGGAAACCACAAGACCTGAATTCACTTGTACTCTCCTTTCTCCCTCTCCATGATCACATTTAAATGAAGACTGTTTGTTTCTTTAGCCCTGGCTTCTGACAGCATCCATCTGAAAGAAAGAGCCATCCAGCAATTATTAATTTTGCATGGGATCAACTCAGCTTTCATTCGAGATGCAGTTACATGAAAACAGCCTGTGTTAATTTCATCCCTCTGGGGTTGCTTGGCAACAAGGCCTTGTTCCAGACCATCTCTTCTTGGCCTAGAGTGATCTTTTTGGGATGTCACTCAAGTGGGGGCAGTCATCACCCTCTTGCTGTTGCTTTTGAATGTGTCTCTGTGATTGGGGTAGCCCAGGACACGGAAGCTCTGCTTCCGTCACGATGGCTGAGGTCTGCGTGAGCCAGGGCCACGTCAGTACAGTGAATGAACTTGCCCTAGAGAATTTGTAATTCGTGCAGTTCCTGTTAGATAGGAGAGAGGGAGCTTGAGAAATGGCTAAGGGAAATGGGGCTTAGATGGAATAGAATTAAAGTAAAATAAAATATATTACTACATTCTTATTTGAAAGCACTTTAAGCAAGTGTTCTGCCACTGAGCTAAGTCCTCCGCAGAACACACTTCTAAATAATCAACAGAGGCCCCAGGATGCACAGGATGCTAGTTTCCGAATGTGTGTAGAGAGTGAATTAAAACTTTATTACTGTTATTATTATTTACTGGATATGGTTCATGTTTTAATCACAGCACTCAGGAGTCAAAGGCAGGCAGATCTCTGGAGATCAAGCCCAGTCTGGGCTATCCTGAGGCCCTGAGGCTGGAGAGATGAGTTAACAGCATTTGTTGTGGCAAAGGACCGAGGTTCAATTCCCAGCACCCATATGGTGGTTCACAACCATCTGTAGCTCCAGTTCGGGGGATCTGGTGCCCTCTTCTAAACTTGATGGACACTGGGCATATGTGTAGTACACACATATATACATGCAGGCAAAACATTCCTATGCATAAAAGTAAAACCTGTTTTAAAATATTTAAAAAAACAAGAACATTTTGTTCGTGTTTGCGTAAAGGGAAGGACAGGTGGCCAGCCATGATTGTGAGGCTCAGTGGCATACAACGGGCAGAGGCAAAGGCTATTCTTCTTAATACTGTTTTGCTTTATAATATTGTTTTGCATATATATATATATATATATATATATATATATATATATATATATATATATATAAGCCAACAAAAAAGTTACTTAATATAAAAACTTTAAAACATATAAAAGCTTGCCAGTCAATGGGAAGTCTTAACATTTGGGAGTTACAAAGGTCACATGGGAGTTTTTCGTACTAGTTTCACAGTTGTTGTTGGTGGTGGTGTGTGTGCGTGCATGTAGAATTATTTCAAAACTAATAGTTAAAAAAAAGATATTTTCAGTCTTAACAGCCCAACCATATTTTGTACAAATTCCCTGCGCTGTTCAAACGCTCCTGTGGTTGTCAGTTAAGGAAGACAGTCTAGCTGTCAGGAACGCCTTGAGGGGCTCGGTAGCTGGTGAAGAGCTCAGCCTTGGCTGAGGGGTCAGCTCTGTGGAAGCAGGCGATGGTTCCGCCCCGTCCCAGATGGCCTCAGCTGCGGTTCCTAAAGATAACGAGATATCAAGGCAGCCTCCCCCAGGAACAGAGTGTAGAACACTGATAAGAGCATCACTCTTCAACCCAGATAAGCCTGGCTGTGCCTTTATGTTCATCTCCCAGTGTGGCTTCCAATCCCAACAGCAGCAGCCATTTCCTCCTCTCATCTCTCTCCTTTATATGGCTCCTCTGGTACATACTTTTTTCTTAGGTCTTGTTTAAAAATGTATACACACACCTAATTACAAACAAAAGTTCTTTGGTCACATTGTGCATTCCATACTGGAATTCTTCAACTTCCCAAAACACTTTAAATTTGCATACACTAAGATATTTTTAGCCAGGTATGGTGGTGGCACATGTCTGTAATTTTAGCACTCAGGAGGCAGAGGCAGGCAGATCTCTATGAGTTCAAGGCCAGCCTGATCTACATAGCAAGCTCCAGGCCAGCCAGGACTGCATGAGAGACCTTGTTTCAACATTTCCTCAGGGCTACATAGATGGCTCAACGGTAAAATGTTTGCAAGGCATAAAGACCTCCGTTTACATCCCTGAACTCACGTCAGGCTGGAAGGAGCAACACATGTCTGTAATCCTCTCCAGAAACATGTGAAGAAGAGACAAGGAACTCCCCAGAAGTTAATGGGCCAGCTAGCCTGGTGGTTGGTGTGTCCTGTGGGAGCAAGAAGAGACTCTGCCTCCAACAACATAGAAAGTGAGACTACCGCTTGAGGCTGACCTCTGACTTCCGCTGTACACCAGCATGAACATACACTAACACTTGAGGCTGACCTCTGACTTCTGTTGTACACCAGCATGAACATACACACCCATTTAAAAAGTACTTTCAAAAAGAAGTTTTTTTTGATTGGGCAGTGGTGACTCACGACTTTACTCCCAGCACTGGAGAGGAAGAGGCAGGTGGATCTATGAGTTTGAGGCCAGCCTGGTCTACAGGGTGAGTTCCAAGACAGCTGGTGCTACACAGAGAAACCCTGTCTCGAGAAAACAAAAATGTTTAATTTTTCTTTATTTTATAAAAAAGGAGTTTTTCCTTGTGATATGATGTTCTGTGGGCCTTGGAAAATGTTTAGTGTCTCACAGTCACCATCACGGTGTCACACAGGCTGGCCTTCCTGTCCTGAAGAATGTGCCTCTGGGAGCTTGCAGGCTTTGTCTTCCTGGCCTCATGCAGAATCTGGCTTTTTGCATACCACCCTCCCTCGTGCAGCTGTATACATTTCACACTCACCCGCCTGCTGAACCTGTCTCTCTCCTTTGTAATTTTCATTATCAGTTTCTTTAACGGTTGATTAAATATTTATAAGGTGAACACAAAAGAAGTTGCCCCCTCTTTATTAGCGACCCACCTGACTTTTAATTAAGCAGAGCATGAAAACCTTCTCTCTTCACTGTCCTGACCGCAGCCAGGAATATCTGGGTCAAAACAGGTTTTCCTAAACTGCAGGAAGGAGTGAGTGCACAGCTTGGTCATCACCACTCACTTCCCAGGTAAACTGACACAAAAAGGCAGTGATTTCCCTCAGAAACTAACACAGTACTGTCTGCATAGACACAGGACTTTGAGAATGGTTTCATGTGTTAACCTCAAGATTAAAACTATACTCTAAGAGTACTATCATACATTCCAAGAAACAAATCCTTGTAAGGCCAAAGAACTTGCAAACTCTGAGGCTGGTCTATCACCATTTGTTTAAACAAATCTGTACCACAGTGTTCCAACAAGAAAGGCAAACATCATGAGCGTGAGAACTGGCATTTGTGTGGCACCATGCTACAACCCAGTGGCTCAATTAGACAGAAGTGGCAGTCACTCATTCTTGTTCACTTGCCAGCCAACATCTTGACAAGTTGGTTTGCAGCCTCAAAAATGGCAGGTTTTGTTTTGTTTTGCTTTCTCCCTCGAGACAGAATTTCTCTGTGCAGCCCTGGCTGACCTAGAACTCGCTCTGTAGACCAGACTGGCCTTGAACCCAGACATCTGCCTGCTTCTGCTTCCCCGAGTTCTAGGATTAAAGGCGTGTGCCGCCACCACGTCACCACCACCTGACTGAGTTTTATGAATGACAGTTTTGGTGCCTTCAATCACTGCCATGCGCAGCTCTTCCTCAGGAAGCTTGCATGTCACTTGCACACACCGTCCTGGTGATCTTTCTGTATGGAAGAGTCTTCCCCTGCTGTTACTGTGATCACCTCTGACAGATTTCCTGTCAGCTGGATAGCAAGCAGAGCTGTCCCAGCAGCAGCTGTGTGGCAAGCTGGGGCCTGTCCACAGATACCAAGCCCAAACAAGCACCTGGCACGGGGCTCACAGTGGGAGAAGCGGCCTGGAACGCCAGCTCTGGGCTGCTGCCTTTCAACCTTTCTTTTCTTTTTCTTCCTCCCTGTGTAGTCTGTTTCCCTGAGAGCCAGTTGAGTCATTTTTCTCTACATTGTTCAGTTTTTCCTTGTTGCTACAGAAATCTATGATATGTGAATGCCAGAATTTATGTGTCTGTTCTCCTGGCAAAAGACCTTTGCTTGTGCCTACATACTAGCAGCTGCGTGAGGGAAAGCTGCTATAAAATTCATATGCAGGTTTTTGTGGAAGTACAGGTATTTATTAGGAGTGCAATTGCTTGGTCATATGTGGTAGAGAATGGTTAGGTTTGTAAGAAACTACAGTTTGCTTTTATTAAATTTATTATGTATACAATGTTCTGACTACGTGTACACCTGCATTCTAGAAGAGGACCCCAGATGTCACTGTAGATGGCTGTGAGCCACCATGTGGGTGCTGGGAATTGACCTCAGGACCTCTGGAAGAACAGCCCGTGCTCTTAACCTCTGAGCCGTCTCTCCAGCCCCTACAGTTTGCTTTTCAGAGCAGCCACAACAAGTGTTACACTCAGCTTCAGTGATACAGTTTTTCCTTCTCCTTGTTGGAACTTGGGATCATCACCAATTCTGTTTTTGCTTCAGTTTGGAAAGCTATACACGTTTTAAAAGCAATGGAGACCTATTAAGTCAATTTGAGTTTTGTTTAAGTAAATCTGCTTCAACAAAGCAAGGCAAGTGGAGGGGCCGCCCCACCCAAAGCTTCCCAGTAGGCTCTGCTGCTGCCAGTGTCAACATCCTCCCCAGACCTTCCTGGAGGACACCTCCAGCATGGGCCTTCTTGGAGGTCAGGAGAGGGAAACACATGTAAAGTCCAAACTCCAGAAAGCCAATACCTACTAGCATCTCCTACACACCTGCTCCCAGTTATGCTCTTAGCATGTGGCAGAGCGCTCCCTGCTTGCGAAGGACTGGGGAGGCAAGCATGTGACCGGAAGCCAGTGCCTCCAGTGCCAGCCCCCAGAACTCTACTAAGTCATGAGCCCTGAACCCCTAACAAGTGCTTATCTTGGGCACAGCTTTGGCATGGACCACCCAGCTCGGGGAGAAACCAACACTCTGAAAAAGTAAAGAAGGGAACTACTGCCTGGATAGTGGAGGCCCAATCAGCTGGACAGAAAAGGAATGACATTTATTTACTGTCTCCAGCAAGTTCAGCTTAGGCCCGTGTTTCTCACATGAGGACGATGGCTGGAGGATTTCTGCCCCTGGGAAGCAAAACCACATCAATTTTGGACCTTACAAAGCACCTCCCCACTTCCCAGCAGGCTCTGCCAGCAAAGACACCTGAGTTGCTGGCCACGTCCAACTCTAGCCTTGTATTTTCTTGATCTTGATCTATTTTTAGTTTAGGATGGGAAGTTTCCTTGGTTGACAATTGTGAATATGGACAAAATTGCATTTCTGTGAAATTAATGGGAATGGGTTTCCGTCTCCAAGCAGCAAAAGTGCTTATGTCAAAAGAATTCAGCTTAAACCAACATCCAGCTCTTTCCATAAAGGTCCATTTTGTCTGGAACAGCACAGAACGCTGTGCTCGGGGCTTCTCTCAGGGAACTTTCTGTCCTCCAACTACCCTTCTCCACCTGGTCCTTCCTGCTCCTCATCCCTGGGGAGAGCTATTGTCCTTAGTCCAGTTGGACTTTTAAAAAGTATTTATTTATACCACATCCTACTTTGAAAAGGCTTTGAAGAAATTAAAAATGAAACTATCTTCCTCACTGAGCAGGACAACAGAAACGAAGAGGAAAGGAACAGGAAAACAGATGGGAGCTAATGAGCGTTTGCTTTAAGGAGCACATTTAGTCAGCATCCAGTAGGGAAGGGCCACGCGCTCTATAGGCAGCAGCTGACGCTCCCCATGTGATGCTAGCAAAGGTCGGGGCATACTCCCCTGTTCCTGTTTCACTATCTTGCTTTCCAACGACTGAGCTCTTACTGGCTTATCCACTTAACAAACATGTGAAAGGGCTTTTCCAGTCATCTGGCTCCATGGGGGCTGGACTTTTATCAAAAATCTAAGGTGAAGCTCTAATCTCCGGTGTGATAGTGTTTGGTGGGGCCAGTGGAAGGTAAAGGTGAGAAGAGGCTGAGAGTGTGTGAGGAGCCCCCCTTCCTGGTGAGGGCCAGGAGAAAACTCCACCTACAGGCCAGGAAGAGCCTTTTCCCGGAACTGACAAAACGGTGAGAAATAAGCATGTCTTGTGTGGCGTGCTGGTACAGCACCTGCAGCCAAGATGGCAGAACCAAGCAAGGAATAAACGCGCCGTGAATCACTCTTGTTAACACATGCTAGCTGAGGGACTTGTCTCTCTCCTACACTGCCGTCTGGATGTAGCAGGCTGAAATAGTGATCTAAATTTGTGATTTGTGGAGTGTGTCACTGGGCGGAGGCCACTTTGAGGTTTCTTTCTTTTTGGTTTTTTTTTAGACAGGGTTTCTCTGTGTAGTCCTGGCTATCCTGGAGCTCACTCTGTAGACCAGGCTGGCCTTGAACTCACAGAGGCCTCTGCCTCCCAAGTGCTGGGATGAAAGGCATGTGCCATCACTGCCCGTCGAACTCTGAGGTTTCAAAAGCCCAATCCAGATCCAGGCTCTATCGGCCGCCCCTACCTTCTCCCTCCTTCCCTGTCTTCCTCTCAGCCTGCAGCTTGGGATGCAGCTCTTCGTACCAAGTATGCTGCCATAATAACAACAGACTAAACCCCTGAAACTGTAAACAAGCCCCCAATAAAAATGTTTTCTTCTGTTCTGTTTTGCTTTTTTAAATAAGAACTGCCTTGGTCACAGTGTCTCCTCATACAGTAGAAGAGGGACTAAGAAGGAAGTTGGTACCAAGACTAGGGTATTGCAGTGGCAGACCTGACCCTGCTACGTGTTGGCAGAATGTAGATTGAGGACTTTGACCTAGAAAATCAGTTCAGCACTTTACATGGGGCTTAGTGGGCTCTCCTAGCAGAAGCGTGGAAGGCTGTGGAGCTGACAGTGATGTAGACTATGGCTTCCTGGCTTGAGAGGTCTCAGAGGGAAAGAACGTTAGTATGTGGCCTGGAGACCATTCTCGTGATAGCTTGGTGAGGGTTGTGGCTGCTTTCTACCTTGTCCAGAAAATATGCCTGAGGCTAGGTTAAACTGAAGAAATTTTGATTAATATGTTGGCAGAGGATATTTCAAGACAGCCTAGTATTATGTCATGTGATTATTAGTAATCACTCCTTTTCTTAAAGATTTCGATTTTATTTATTTATGGAGGAGGCCCTATGTGCCATGGTACTCCTGTGGAGGTCAGAAGGAGTTGTTTCTTTCTTTGTAGGAGCTGTTTATCTCTTTCTACCAAGTGGTCCCGGGGATCAAGCACAAGCTTAGTGGCAAGTACCTTTACCTGCTGGGCCATCTCTCCAGCCCAGCAGTCACTCTTGTGCAGATCTATAATGAAAAGAAAAAAGCTGGATGAAGAGAAATACAACAGCTTGAGGTGAAGAGGAGCACCAGGAAGAATAATCATGCATCCTGGCGTATGGGAATATATAGGAGTTATACTTCCTGGTGCCCAAGGGGATAACGTGACCTCAGGGAAAGACCGCACGCCACTGAACTTCCCAACTTGTGAAAAAGATTTAAAGAAAAGTTTAGGCAATGAAGGAAACCACCAACAGCAGAAAGATAATGCAAGTGTAATGGAAAGAAGGGGCCACCTTCCAGCCCGGGTACGCAGCAGACTTTGGCAGCTCTGGCCATGTGGTTCTGGCGTTAGCGTCAAGCATACAAGAAAGGGGTTGGAATCTCCCTCTGCAGCTAAGGAAAGCCTGAGGCCAGGCGTGTGTCAGAGATGTCCCTGCACGGAAGCTCGGAGAGACTGTTAGGCCCAGCAAGAGCCTAAATATAAGAAGGTATGAAGAGAACTCAGGAAACTAATCATCCATCAATGCAAAATGGGGTCACCCCTGCTGGTCAGCTAGGAGTGGCACCAGGAGACAAAGACCTTGGGTTTTTAAAAGACACAAGGCGGGAATCTCCTGGGGTTGCCTTCTTGGCGATTTAGGGTTGGATGAAGTGTTTAACTTTTAAAATAATTGGTCAGTTCTGGTCACCCTTAGGTCCAGTCAGCCCTGTCGTAAATATCTGATCGTCAAGTCAGTTTGGAATTTCCTGCCATCCACAGATAAATGTGGGCGGGTGATTAACTCATCCCATGTCTGTTCTGAGGAGTGGGGGTTACAGGCTTTGGATCAAAGGTCAGGAGAAGGATTGGGGCCATTTGGCCCAGTTTCCAAACACAGCCCATCTCACTGGCACCAGCCGGTGATTTTTTCTCTATTTAGTAGAGATCTCTGCTTGTTCTCTTCCTTATCTCTGCCCTCACAGATGGCTAATGTCAGGAACTTTTACATTCCTCGGTTCTCTGGAGAAGCACTAAGAGGCTTTAATTAACATGGGCCTAAAACTTGCAAATATAAGTTATAAGGCAATTAAAAGAAACATAGGTTACAAAGTTAGTCTGATTCTTTCAAGACCACTGTGTGAAGCTGGGAAGGTGATGCCTGCATTTCCCTGGAGGCCCTGAGGTGCTGGAGATGCCAGAGTTGTGGGACGCCTGACAAGGAGAGCTGCTAACCGGGAGTAGAAACCAGCCCAAGAGAGAGAAGTGTGTTGCAGCCAGCGAAGCTGAACAGAGTTGGAGATCCAAGGAACTCTTTGACATTGACATGAAGACGCAGAATTTGGAGTCTGCCCTGCTGGTTTTAGGTTTGGCTTTAGTGTTTCCTCACCATGCTCCCTTTCCTTCCTTTTGGAATGGTAATATATAGCCTGTGCCATTGTACTTGGGGGTGTGTGATCTGCTTTTTTTATTTCACAGGAGGTTATGGTTATGCCCGTGAGTCTCAGAGACTTTAATGAACTTTTGAGCAGCGCTGACTCTGACAGACTAATGGAGCATTTGTAGATGGACTACATGCATTTCTGCATTGTGATATGGCTACAAGCCTATGGGAGCCAGGGAGGGAACGTGATGGTTTGAACGACACCGGCCTCCATAGTCATAGTCACCAGGAAGCGGAACTCTTTGATAGGGTGTGATGGTGATCCTTGGTTGTCATCTTGACTACCTCTAGAATGAACTACAATCCAGACATGGAGGGCACACCTGTGAGAGGTTATTTTTGCTCCGTGTGAAGTGTGTGAGGATTTTGATCCAGATCTTGAAGTGGAAGACACACCTTCCACTGGAAGCCTACGTAAGAACATAGGAGGAAGCTTTTGCTCTTGGCCTGCTTGCCCTCGCCGTGCTAGCACAGCCAATCCTTACCTGGCATTGGAGCCTACTTCTATGGACATACAGAAGACCAGCTGAGACATCCAGCCTTGTGAGACTGAGCAAGTACTGGGTTCTGGGACTTTCTTTTCACTGCCAGACATTGTTGGATTAGCCGGCCTGCAGTTATCCCAATAAATTCCATATATGCATACACATATACAAATATATGTACTTACACCCCATAGTCCCTTGGCCAGGTTGCTGTTGGGCAGTTATATGGACACGCCTGCAGAGAAAAGCTGCCCACTTCATGATGACTGCTAAGTAAAAGGTCAAATATGCCCTTAAAGGCCGATGACCTACTTCCTCAGTGTAGGCCTTCCTCACAAGGTTTCTGCTGCCTTCCGGAAGCACCGTCAGCTGATGAGCCTGTGGGGACATTTCAACTGATAACACAGCTGTGTGGGAATAAGGCAGTCCTTCATCCAGCCTGCCTGGTATCCTTACACAACAGTGCTTCTCAACCTTCCTGATGCTGCGACCCTTCATGTAGTTCTTCCTGCTGTGGTGACCCTAACTGTAAGATTATTTTCATTGCTCCTCCGTAATTGTTGTTTTCTACTTTTATGACTCCTAACGTGAATATCTGACACGCGACCCACAGGTTGGCGACCACTGTATAAAGAGGCAGGGAGAGCACCGTGCAACAATGGGGACAGCTCTCAGAGTTCCACCGCTGTGGCTAAGGGCTGCCGAGGTTGCTAGTGATACCAGGAGCCAGAGAAAGGAGTGGCACCGATTCTCCTCAAAGCCTTGGCGATCGTGTGGCCCTCCCCACAGCCGGATACTTATGAGACAACAAACATCTATTGTTTCAAGCTGCCAGTGTGTGGTAGTTTGCTACAACAGCCCAGGCGAACTGCAGTATTAAAAGGCCGTGGCCTGAAAGTGCCTTGTGGGATGGGAAGGAGACCAGCCAGTGGTGTCTGGGGCAGGAGGAGAGAGCGGCTGCAAGGAGAAAGATGTGGGTCATGATAGCATGTGTCGGGGCTGCGTTGTGGTGATGATTCTGCATGTGATAATTAGTCATGAAGCCAGACTGGGCTGGCACTCCTACCAGTGAGGCCCTGGCTTCAATTGCTAATACCAGCAAAAGTTAGCAAACAGATCTTTAAACCGACAGGGGCTAGATTTGTATTCTATATAGATTATACTTCAGTGAATCTGACCCTTTCTCCAAATCCAAAAACTAAAACCAAAGAAATATTCTTGTGCTTTTCACTTCCACCGGGATGCAAAGCAGCTGACTTCCCACTGTGTGCTTTCTATATCCTGGACCTACGTAATCACCACTGAGTCATTTGAAATAAGTTGCAGACATCAGGGCAGTTTATCCCTAAACTTTTCAATATACACTTCTTAAGAATAATAATTTTGGGGCTGGAGAGATGGCCCAGTGGTTAAGAGCACTGCCTGCTCTTCCAAAGGATCCAGGTTCAATTCCCAGCACCCACATGGCAGCTCACAACTGTCTGTAATGCTGGTCCCACGGCATCTGACACCCTCATGCTAATGCACATAAAATAAAAATTAAATAAATTTAGAAAAAAAAAAGAATAATAATTTTGGGGCTGGAGAGATGGCTCAGCAGTTGGGAGCACTGGCAGCTCTTCCGGGGGTCCTAGATTCCCAGCACCCACATGGTGGCTCTCAAATACCCTGTTTGGCACACAGGCGTACGTGAGCAGACAGAGCACTTGGACATAAAATACATTAAAAATATCTTCTTCACATCTTAAAAAAAGCATCAGTAACACCAATTACTAATTCCGCCTTCTCAATTAAACTCAAAATATGGTTTTGCCTTTTTTTTTTTCTTTTGTAGTTGCCTCTTCCTAATCAGGTTTTAATCAAGGACCGTGAGATGCATTTGAAGCTGGAGGTGGTGCATAAATGCAGCCGCAGCCCTTGAAACGTGGCCTTGCCATAATCCTGATTTCGGGCCAGTCTGTCCGTGTAGGGAGGCGCTATCTCAAAGCCCCCAAAGCTAGCAAAACTACATTTGGTTGTTCGGTCTCTTCCGTCTCTCATTCTAGAGCAGTGGTCCTCACCCTCCCTAATGCTGCAACCCTTTAATACAGCTCCTCATGTTGTGGTGACCCCAACCAGAAAAGGATTTTTGTTGCTACTTCATAACGGTAATTCTGCTACTGTAATGAATCATAATGTAAATATCTGTGTTTTCCGCTGGTCTTAGGTGACCCCTGTGAAAGAGTTGTGCCCCACAGATTGGGAACTGCTGATCTAGAATCATCTTTGTGTCTTTTTCTTTCCGTCATCATTGGTCTAAAAGCGTTGTCTTCATGCCCAGCAGTCTGCATTTGTCTGAAGTTCTCCATGGTTTTAGCTTGGATTCCCTATGAAATAGAACTTAGGACTTCTAAGTTGATTAGATTCAAGGTAAACAGTTTGGACAAGAATTACTCTCAAGTAGTAGAGCCTTCTTTGTAGTGCAGTATCCTCCTCCTCATTACATCATCATCATCTTTTGCTTTCTAGGGGCCATTTTCTACGCTTTCCTCTCTTGTCGCAGAAAGACCTTGTCATCTGTGCTAAGGCTTGCAGACAGCCTGGACGTCAGCTAGACGCAGGCCTCACCATCCTGGAGAAGAGGGTGGATAAAATAGCACCCTTTGTCACCCAACAAATACTTAGTAACTGCTATCAGGAATCAACCAAGACAGACATTTACTAAAATAAGAACATCTACAGGCGATGGTGGCGCATAATTTTAATCCCAACACTTGGAGGCAGAGACAAGCAGATCTCTGTGAGTTTGAGGCCAGCCTGGTCTACAGAGCTAGTAGTTCCAGAACAGCCAAGGCTACACAAGGAAACTCTGTCTCAAAAAACAAAAAACAAAAACAAAAACAGAACATCTGAAAATAGCCTGTGATACATTGTCCTGGCTAGTTTGGTACCAACTTGACCTGAAAGGAGGGAACCTCAATTTTGAGAAACTGCGTCAGGAAGACCCAGTATAGGCAAGCCTGTAGGACATTTTCTTAATTAAGGATTAATGTGGGGAGGCCCAGCTCATTTTGTGTGTGGGAACATCTCTGGGTTCTGGGTTCTATAAGGAGGCAGGCTGAGCCAGCTAGTAAACAGCACCCATCCATGGCCTCTGCATCAGCTCCTGCCTCCAGGTTCCTGCTTGGTTGTATTCTGGCCTTGGCTTCCTCAGTGGACTGTGTGGTTCAGGACATCTAAGCCAAACAGACCCTTTCCTCCCCAACTTGTTTTTGGTCATGGCGTTTCATCACAGCAAAGTAGTAACCCAAACTAAGACATACATGTTATTAAAAAATAGCTTGAGTGATTTCATAACACGAACACTGAACTGACGGCTTTGCCATGAGGGCTGAAGGGTGGGCAGGGGTCATGGAGGTGACAGGAAGTTGAGTGGACAAAGAATGGGAAACAGCAGAGGGAGGAGGGTAAAGAGGCTCACTGGAGGACAGAGGCTGATTCCAGTCCCTGGGGCAGCGCACACAAGGAAGCAGTCTGTGTGCTGGACCAGGAAGGTGACAGAGGCTGCTTCCTGAGAGCTAAGGCTAAGCTGAAGCCTGGAGAGTGATCACAGCAGAAGGGCAGGTCAGGGAAGATGGCGACACCCACAGCCAAGCAGAGAGATGCTGGAATTAAATCTGTGTGGGCATTAGAGCTATGACTGAGAAAATGATGGCATACTCTTGACAAAACTTTTAATCACACGTCTAACTTCTGGCTTACTGAGGAGAGAGGAATTTTAAATCATACTGATTTGATGGAAAACCATTGGCACAGGCTCACAATATATAGCTCAAAGGGAGACTCCTTGCCCAGCAGGCGCACGACCCTAGGCCTGGTACACATTTGCAACCTCTGACTAGAGAATTTACTTAGAATTCTCACCTGACAAAACCAGGTGACAGGATCCTGCTGGGTGTGGAGCCGCACACTTTTGATCCCAGCACTGGGTAGGCAGAGGTAGGAGGATCGCAGTGAGCTCAAGGCCAGTCTGGCCTACAGAGCGAGCTCTAGGACAGCTGGCAGTACTTACAGACACTAAGCACCCCCGCCCCGAGCTGCTAAAAAAGAACTGTGGGTCTTCTAAGAGACGAATGTTACTCCTTCGCATGCTCCTGAATATCCGGGTTAGACTGAGCAGTTCAAGCCAATTCTCCACTAAAATAAATAGCCTTACTATTGTTGTTTGTAAGAGTGGTATTAGAATAACAACAAAACCCTCCCCTAAGCCTTAGGAGGCAGATTCAGAACCCAGACCCAAGTTTCTGACTCTGGAGTACCTGTTTGCACTGCACGGCTTGGCACAGTGCCACTCGGAGAGTCAGTGGTGCCACCGCAGTAAGAGAAAGCCAAACGAAGAGACAGGATACTCTTTGATCTCAGTAAGGCCCAGGAGAGATGTCAGCAGGAGGTTACCCGGCCCCCTATGAATGGGCTGGTTATTTTTAGATACTCAGGGTCTGTCTTTCTCACCATCCGCCAGGAAAACAGTTGTGCTAAAGGCAAAGAACCAAGCAGTCTAGGAAGGGGTGGGGGAGAGGGGAAAAAGAGAAAGCACCTATACGATAGAGAACTTGAGAGGCGGCAGGAGAGGTCCGTGGGGTGTTGTTGGCCAGAGGCTGGTGATTGTGCCGTGGCCTCCGTCCTAGTTGCACGTGACCTCCAGCCTGCACTGCTGAGAGAGCTCTCAAATGTCTGGGGTGGTCAGAATGTGATTAGAGAGCCTGAGTCATCACCTTCCAGGAGTCTGATTTTCAGCAGCCAGTCAGAAGCTCCTGGCGTTGAGCACTGTTCCCTGGGCTCAGCGCCTTCTGCTAAAGGGAGCAGGTTCTAGCTGCTCTAGATAAGCACATCGTCTCCAATCCTCTCAGCAGCCCACAGAAGGTCACTGAGGCCAGGGAGGTGCCCACTTCAGGTACACTGACATTTTTAAGGGTTCATGTGAGCAGCGATTCTCCAACCATTCTGTGCCAAACCCACAGAGGGGAAACTTAATAAAACGGTCACACAAGCAAGACAAAATTTTGGTGTTTGAGTGAAACACCCTTAGCTATTGGCTAGCTATTGGTCAGTTATTAGTTAGGCAGTTTCTGGCTACTGAGCCCCTAGGTAGGACCAGCTACTGGGTTTTAAGTTTTGTTTTTTCTAGGCCATAAAGAGTGAGGTGCCATTCTGTTCCACCTCAGTCAAACGACCTTTCAGTTAGGTTTAGAAGAGTTTTGGGTTGTACCCTGATTCTGATACAGCTAACTCAACAACAGTGCTTGTCAGGCTCTCTGTGAGGAAGGATGTTTTTAAATTTCCACTTTATCACGGATTGATAACCTTGTGAAGTACCAAATGCAATGGAAGACCAGGAAATGCAAGTTAACATTCTGTTATTCAGCAGACTGCGGCAATGTTTCTAAACACGGATGCTTGCATGAATTTCATGTACAGCACTGGAACTGACACGCTAGGCAGGAAGGTGCATCTGACTCACTTCCAGACTTTCCTCCAGACATATGTACCTGATTTCTACTCCCGATGATTCGGCAGGATTGGCACGTCCCGTAGGCACTCCTCGGGGATTCTGATATCCACCCATGGTTAGGAACTGCCCACTGGGGCCGGAAGAGATGGCTCAGCGGTTAAGAACATGTGGGTTCCCAGCTGCTTTGGGCGGCTCCCAACCACCTGTAACTCCAACTGGAAGGCACCTGGAGCCTCTGGCCCCTGTGGTCACTGCGTTCACCTACACATACCTCCACAGAGACACGTAGACAAGTGCACACACAATTAAAGTCTTTGAAAAGAAATGCTCATTGCTTTAACACATTTCCAAAGCTGTTGTTTCTGTCTTGGTGTCCAAAGAATCAAGGGCCCCCTGAGAGCCAGTAGTGGACAAGTATAGGAATTGGGAGGTTGGGGCAGAAATACTAGAATTTAAGGATTTCAAAGTCATCTTCCCCAACCTCTACATTATTACCTGCTGATGTCTTTTTGGCTTAAAGTTTCTGAAGTCTGGGGCCATTAGATGACTCAGCCAGTAAAGGTGCCAGGTCTAATGACCTGAGTTGGATCCCTAGGACCCACAGAGTGGAAGCCAACACCACAGTCCTGCAAGCTGTCCTCTCACTTACACACATGCACACAAGTGTACACACTTGACCCAAATGGTGTCTGGAAAGGTTCTAGGACTAGCTGATGCCACAGGAAAAAACCCATCCTGAAAGATGACAGGTGAGCTCAGCAGCTGGTCGCTCATGAAGCAACAGCGGGGAGAAGAAGCAACCCACCATTTCAGAGCAGGGCCAGCATTTCAGAGCAGGGCCAGCAACGCAAGGAGCATTCCTGAGGAACTCAGCGAACTGACCTACTGACCTGAGAGCGGGAAGCCCTGATATGTCCCTCCCAAAAAACTACCGCGTGACCTGGTCACACCAACAGATCAGAGGATACTGGTAATTAAAAAAAAAAAAAGAATGAGACAAATAGACTTCTCTCAAAATAGCATCTTCCTTGCTCCCAGGGGCCCCCTTCCCTGTGCTCAGCCAACTGTACCATGTTAGGTGTCAGGCACACACTATGTCCTTTTCTCCTTCTCTACCAGGGTCTGGGGGGCTGTTGTTTTAATTGTTTTGCTTTGAGATGGGGCTCGGGCCACCTCAAGCTCTGTCTGTAACAGAGGATGATCTTACAGTTAGGGTCCTCTAAGGATGAAGAGCCTGGGCCAGCACAGGCAGGCTAGAGCTCCACCCTGCCCCTTCGTCTCTCCACTTCTGCAGACTCCACACAAAGGTTTTGGGTTTTTGTTTTGTTTTTTAAGCCAGGCATGGTAGCACACACCTTTACTCCCAGCACTTGAGAGACATCACACAGATCTCTGAATTCAAGGCCACCCTGACCTGTAGAGCCAGTTCCGGGACAGCCAGGATTACACGGAGAAATCCTGTCTCAAAAAACAAACAATAAAACAAAACAAGTATTTTTATTTATTATTTTATGTGTGTGTGGGTTTTGCCTGAATTTATGTTTATGTACCAGGAGCATGCCTGATGTGTGCAGAAACCAGAAGAGGGCAGAAGAAGGTGTCAGCTTTCCTGAAACTGGAGTTACATGAGTGCTGGGAATTGAACCAGGGGACCCTAGAAGAGCAACCAGGCCTGATTCGTTTCTGCAGCCCTAAAGACTTCTCCTTGATGAACAATTATTTCCAGGATACATTAAAAAAAAAAAGGAATGGCAACTTTGCAAAGAAGAAATAGGGATGTGAAAAGATGTTCAGTATCAGTGATTGGAAAAACTCTCCCCCCCCAAAGTAAACAACCCATGCTTTCCTTTGTCTCTGAAATATTCTCTAGTTTCGTATGTCAAACTTGGTCCACAGCTGGTGGGCACCACTGGAAGGAGGTAGTGCCTTTAGGGGGACGTAGGAAAAGTGCTCTTAAAGGGGAGTGTGGGACCCCACTGTATTGGTCAGCTTTCTGCCGCTGTGACAAGATGCCCAAGACAATCAACACCCAAGGAGGAAAACCTTAGCTTAGGGCCCCAGAAGTCGATGGCTGCTTGGTTCTGTTGGCCGACTGTGAGGAAGAGCAGCGTGGAGGGGTGATTGACTTCATAGAAACAGGAGCAGAGAGAGGAAGGGGCCAGGGTCCACCATCCTCCTCACAGCTGTGTTCTACAGCCCCGCCTTCTCTCACATCTAGCCTCGCTCCAGCAGCACTTTCAAAGCATGCACAGTTAACTGACTAGATTTCCAGGCGCAAAGTCGGTGCGGCATTTGAGCCACGAAGAACGGCACAGCAGTAGTTAGCCCGGTAGCCGCTTCCCCCCGAGGGCTTTCTCAAGGCAACAGGGACTTGCTGGGCCCTGCCCAGCCACAGGTCCCTGAGCTTTGCCCAAAGGGCTTGAAAGTTGGTTCTCCAAGGATTGGGGTGAGGACATTTCTCCAGCTCTTGAGGGATCTTCAGAACCAAATCCTTCAGCCTTTTGCTCAGTTCTTCTCTGTGTATACAGGGAAAGAAGGGTGCTCTTTGTTAAACTTGCATTATCTTTCCGAGTGTTGAAATGATATCCATAGGCATTGCTGAAAGGACAGCATCCTGTGTCTCTGAGAAGGGGTGACTGGCCCTAAGAATTCTCTTGCCAGATCCCCCAGATTAGCTGGCTGTTTGATACAGGGAAATGATTTCGCCCTAAGCTTCCTCTTCATCTCAGGTGGTGGTACAACATTGAAAAAAATGGCTGTATCTATGGTGTAAATTGATCATAGATTAACCTGCAAGATGGCTGGCTGTTAGGGGTCGGTCAAAGGGTATTCAGGAAAGGCACTCACTGCCTTCCCCTCAGTGGCTGAACTAAATCCCTAATCCCTGTAGGCACTTCTTGTTCTGTGTGGGCCTCACCTCTGAAAATATTTGGAGCCTCATCTGGCCCAACAGCCTGGGTCCATCGGGCTCTAGGGAAGGGGGCAATGTCGCAGAGCTGGCTTGCCTCTTTGTGCTGCTCCTGAGACCACCGGTAAATATCAACACACCAAGCAAAGCTCAGTTCCACAGAGTAGCGGCCTTCAGTCCTAATTCCACAACTGAATTCTACTTTGAGGGAAGGATTGGGGATGAGTTTTGCCTTTGGAGACAGGGTCTCCTAGGTACCCAGCCTGGCCTGGAACTCACTATGTAGCTGAAGAATATTAGAATCTCAGATCCTCTGACTCCAAGTGCTGGGATTGCCACCATGACTCACTTAATTTTAGGGTTTTTGTTTGTTTAGTTTTAAGAACTCTTACTCTTTCCAGAGATTTGCTTGGGAGTTACAGACGTGAATCACCAGCTAGCAATGGCTGCTTTTTGTATAAGGCCTCCCTTGGGGATGGGCCTTGGCAGTTGTCTTGAAGAAGGTAAGGGACTGCGGGAACCATACCCTCCTTCCTTGCCAGTTGGCCTGCGAAGGCCACACAGCTCCACGAAGGCTGCCACACAGTTGCTCCTGGTCTCCTCCCCAGGGAGGACGCAGGCCTGAGGGTTCACTTAGCTGTGTGGCTCCGCTCAGTTAGCAGCTGCAGGTTCTCTTAGCCAGTGATGTTTGGCTTTGTTTGGCTTCCATGGGAACACAGCGTCTTCTTTTCTCAGTTCTCCGATTATAACAACTGTCACCAAGACCCTGAGCCTCACGTTAAGCTGGATCTGATACACACAGATTTGTAACTATCCATCAGGAAAACAAGAAGCCCCTTCCATGAAGACGGTGACCCCCTCACTCCCAGGAGTGCGTTCTTTCTCTCCTGAAGACCCAAAGACATTTCCACTTCAGCTTGGCTTCCTTACCCCAGCTATCTTGAGATATGTCCCATTTTTAAAACTTTGGGGGGCTGGAGAGATGGCTCAGAGGTTAAGAGCACTGTCTGTTCTTCCAGAGGTCCTGAGTTCAATTCCCAGCATCCACATGGTGGCTCACAACCATCTATACTGGAATCTGATGCCCTCTTCCGTCATGCAAATGATCTACAGATAGAGCACTCTTATATGTAAAATAAATAAATAAATATTAAAAAAAAAAAAAAAACTTTGGGTATGTTTATAGCTCTCTACTACCGCACCTCACTTAGGATGTGCCAGGTCCTTGATGGGATTCCCAGAACAAGAGCAATCAAACCATCAGTCACTCCCCAAGCAACCTACTACCTTCCTATCTTCTCAATCAAGCATGGCACATGCTTGTTATCCCAGACCCGGGAGGCAGATTGCTAGCTCACGACCTGAGTTACATAAGGAGACCCTTTCGAGAGCAATTAAGGCCTCCCCTGGCACCCGAGGCCCAACTCCTCGATGAAGCTCTCACAGCACCTGTGGTGTTCAGCGTGTCAGTGGCTCCTGACTCACGTGAACACTTCAGGTCACTGGTTTGGCTCCGGGAAGACAGTTCCACGAGTGCTAGCAGCAGCAAACACTCTCATATACTGAGTCCAAGTGAAAGACTACTCAAGAACGGAAGTAGGTTCACTCATGAAGCAGCCAACATGCATGAGGTGGTATCACTTGCTGGTTCTTTCAGACAAGTGGAGAAAAGGAGTCACAGAGCTGTTGAGCTGCAGTCATGTAGTGGTAGGGAAAAGGCCAGACTTGGCCCAGTTAGGCCACGGTTAGGTTTCTATGTGATGTCTTTTAAAAGTTGTTGCTGTTTTCCTCTTTGGAGACAGGGTCCCCAAGTCCCACTCATACCTAACATGGCTTGCAAGTCACACTGCTCCTCCTCCTCAGACGACCAGGGTGGGCTCACCTGAGGAGGCTGAGCAGCGCTGTGAGGCAGAGCCAAGCCTCCTGGGCTCTCGTGCTTTCTTTGCCTTACCAAATGGAAGCCACGGATTTGGTTCATGCTCAGCTCAATTACATTCTCTCCTGATGTGTATATTTACAGATCCTCTCGGGAATATGTGTAAAGCGAACTCTGGTGCTCAGGGCACAGGGAGCGGGTTTCTGCATCAAGATATGTAATAAACGTTCCCTGCCCTTATGAAGCTCACAGATTCGGGGAGGAGAAAAAAGAGGTGCATGGATGGTGGGCAAGTTCAGCAAGCACGGAGGTGAGGTGAGCTTCACAACGCGTCACACAGCGCACATATAAAATTCACACGGAGAAAGTTCAGACTGGGGAGCTGGCTCAGCACGAGCGCTGCTCTCCCATGACCAACACCCCTGTCAGGCGGTTTACGACCACTGTAACTCCAGAGAAAGCCAATGCCCCGGCCTCTTCAGGATCTGGAAGACACATGGACGTGCCCACACGTGGATACACACACTTACACATAGTTAAAAACAATAAAGCTTTTATTAATTTAGCTTATTTTGTTTGGGGGGAGGGGCACGTGAACTGTGCAATGGGGAAACTGGCATAGAGCAAGAGTGAGGTCGAGCCAGAACTGTCCAAACCCCGAAAATCCCATCTTGTGATCAACAAGAGTAAGGGCAGCTCCTTCCCTGTCCCAGCGCACGTAGTCTTGCGACCCCTACCTCCGACTTTTCCCGAGGCAGTCACCTAGCTCGGTGACCTGGCTTCAGGTTCCTCATAAGGACATGTCCAGCCAGCACCTGGAATTCCTCTCGTGTACCTCAGCCCCAGCCAGCGCTGTACCCTCACCCCAGTTCCCCTACCCCCAGGTTTATATAGCCCTGATCCCCTCCCCCATAAAGAGAGCGTGTCACTGGAAGAGCTGTGCCACTAAAAGGGCTGCATCGGAGAAGTCTCCCAACCCCTTCATCCCATCACTACCTCCACCCCACTCCCACCCCATTCTCCCACCCTTCAAGTCCAGGGTCGGTGCCTGGATGCTCCAAAGGGAAGAAGCTGACCCTGGGCTCCGGAAAGGTGTGTGTGTGTGTGTGTGTGTGTGTGTGCGCACACCTGGACATACATGCATAGACCAGAAACTCCGGGTCTTCAGGTCTATTACTCTTCTCCCTCCCCCTTATTCCTTCCAGATAGGGTTTCTCACTGAACCTGCAGCTAGGCTGGTAGCCACAAGCTCCACGGATCCTCCCTCCGGTCTCTTCCCCCCAGGCAAACATGGCCACACTCAGCTGGTCATGCAGCTGCTCAGAACCCAACTCAGGTCCTCAGGCTGCAGAGCAAGCGCTCTTTCCCGCTGGGCCGTTTCCCCAGTGCCCACCCTGTGAGGTTCTTGCTGTCTGTTGTTTGTTTGTTTTGCCATTAGAGACGGGGTTTCTTTGTGAGGCGGTGGCTCTAGCCCAGAGCTTCGCCTGCCTCCCAAGGGCTGGGGTTACAGGCGTGTGCCACACTGCCTGGCTGCAGAGTTCTTAATCTTGGTTTTTGTGATAAAGATATTTTTTACTAAAGTATGTGTGCCAGAAAATCAAGCTAAGACCCTCTTGGGTATTCTGGCTCATTAGGTTAATAGTACTTTCCAGCTTTGTTATAAACGGTTATCTCTCTCAGTTATCTTAAAACCTTAGGGGACAGGGTGGGGTGGCCACAGATGTCCTTGTGCCCCGAAAGCTGCTGACACTGAACAAAAGACTCTGAAGGTTAAAATGTGGGGTTTCCAAAAGAGGATTTGTAGCTTTCACCGAATTTTTTAAGAATTTAAAATCTTATTTCGTGTGTGCACGTGGAGGTAGGAGGACAAGCTTCGGGAGTCGGTTCTCTTGCCTTCCATCGCGGGTATCAAACTTCCATCATCAGGCCTGGCAGCACGCACCTTCTTAACCTAAACACAGTTAATTTGTTTTTAGTTTGTGTGTGTGTGTGTGTGTCTTCGGGCATGTATGTGAACCACCCACTTGCCCAGTGCTTCCTAAGGCCAGAAGGGGGTGTGAGGTCCCAGGAACTGGTGTTACACACAGTTGGGAGCTTCATGTGGTTCCCAGGTCCTCTGGAAGAGCGTCCAGTGCTCTTAGCTGGCACCATCTTTACAGCACCTCCCACCCCCATGTTTCTCTGTGTAAAGGAAACTTATGTTTTGCTTCATACAATCTCGTACCGACTTAAAATTTTAAATCCTTGTTTCATGAGCGTGTGCAAGTTGATAATTAAAGTCTCAGAAAGCCTGCTCGCCTTTCTACTACAGAGAGGCGAGCCCGCTGGGAAATACGGGTTCAGATGCCATGGAGCTCACCTGGACGCTGCTGGAACCCATTAGCAGTTCAGAGGTGACCTGTGCCCAGGAAGCTGGGAGCATGAGGACCTGGGGCTGCCCATTCAAGCCATACATTGCCCTCAGGGGTGGGCGGCATTGAGTGGGAAGCCAGACCAAGGCCATCATAAACAGAACCAGGCTGTATAAAAATCGATAGCAGCCTCAAGCCCAGAGAGACCTGTATGGACACAGGATGCAAATGAGAATGGGCTCATGTCAGGGTTCCCGGTGTAGATACACATCCTCAAGGCACATCGAGACAGATGGGCAAGGACATGTGCTTGGCTGGTTTTGTGAAGGCCTGACAGGGAGAAAAGCAATGGAGAGCAGCAGTCCTGAAATGCCTTCCTGGCCATCCTGCCCATGCCCTTGTATTCCTTGCCCCGCCCTGTCCCAGATGCTAAAACAGCTTCTGTCAGTTTCAACATTGCTCATTAGGAGAGCTGTGGCAATTCCTAGCCATGGTCCTAGACAGAATATAAACCATATAAAACCTTCAAATTTCTTTACTAAAAAGCAGTTGCCAGGCAGTGGTGGTGCACACCTTTAGTCCCAGCACTCAAGAGGTAGAGGCAGGCAAATCTCTGAGTTCTAGGCCAGCCTGGTCTACAGAGTGAGTTCCAGGACAGCCAGAGCTACACAGAGAAACCCTGTTTCAAACAAACCAAAAACCAAACCAAACCACCAACAATAAAACAGTCTAGTAGATGAAAAAAAGTTTAATTTTTAAACCTGCCCTCAGAATCTTTTAAACTAAGTTTCATTTCATTCTGCCTCAGCAATCAGCCAAACTCATTTCCCTCCTCCAGTCCTCCCACCTGCATCTTGCACATCAGCAGACTTCTACTTCCACAGGAAGTAGAAAACCAGTTTCAAAAATTAGCCCAGTCTATATGAGGTCCAGGTCAGCAAAAACCACATGGTGGGACCCTGCCTCAAAAAAAAAAAAAGAAAGAAAGAAAGAAGGAAGAAAGGAGGAAGGAAGGAAGGGAGGGAGGAAGGGAGGGAGGAAGGGAAGAAAGAGGGAAGAAGGGAAGAAGGAGGGAAGGAGGGAAGAAGAAGGGAAGGAAGGTGGAAGAAGGGAAGAAAGAAAGAAAGAAAGAAAGAAAGGAAGGAAGGAAGGAAGGAAGGAAGGAAGGAAGGAAGAAAGAAAGAAAGAGGAAAAGAAAGAAAAGAAAAAGGCCAGTGTGGCACACGCCTGTAACCCCAGCCCTTGGGAGGAGGGCAAAGCTCTGTGGGCTAGAGCCACCGCCTCACAAAGAAACCCCGTCTCTAATGGCAAAACAAACAAACAACAGACAGCAAGAACCTCACAGGGTGGGCACTGGGGAAACGGCCCAGCGGGAAAGAGCGCTTGCTCTGCAGCCTGAGGACCTGAGTTGGGTTCTGAGCAGCTGCATGACCAGCTGAGTGTGGCCATGTTTGCCTGGGGGGAAGAGACCGGAGGGAGGATCCGTGGAGCTTGTGGCTACCAGCCTAGCTGCAGGTTCAGTGAGAAACCCTATCTGGAAGGAATAAGGGGGAGGGAGAAGAGTAATAGACCTGAAGACCCGGAGTTTCTGGTCTATGCATGTATGTCCAGGTGTGCACACCTACACGCATGAACCCACACAACACACACACACAAGCTAAACTTTAAGAGTCATTATCTTAATTATGTGTAACTTTCACCTGCAGTCCTCTGCTCTCACACTGCTTTGTTTACTCTGATACTTCTGTACTGAACTTGTAGGCGATGTCAGCTGCCACAGGAAGCAGACAAGGCGGTTCCCTTGCAACAGAAGCAAACTCAGGTGTTCATACAGCTGTGATGCAACGAGAGAGAACGGCCACCTCCATCGGAGGGGGAAACCAATCAAACTCAGATGAAATTTGCCATTTCTCAAATTTGGGTCAACTAGAGGCCAGCTTTGGCTACCAGCTGGTTCGGCCTAGGTTCACACCACTGTGGCAAAACCCCATCTAAACCGTCTTGTCTGTAATGGTGAGAGCAAGACACCCTGCTTTAGGGCCCAGCACCCTCCTAAGGTCCCTTCTGTACCCTCTCCCTCTCGCTGCTCTGGAAGTTAACTGTGCACACTTCAGGACATTTTCTATCTGTCAACATTCATTTCCCTTGAACTTCTATTTATACTCTGTTCTCCAAGCTTTCAGCCAGTTCTAAAGAAAGAACTTCGATAATGAATAGCTTGACAAGATGTCAGCTGTTTAAGACTTCAGGTGCTCACGTCAGCCTCTGCTCTCTTCCGCCCCCTTGCATTTGGGGAGAAGAGTTAAGCTCCAGCTTTTTAAATGCTGTGATTCTCTTACAAGAGATCACAGAGGGAAGGCAACAGTGGTGGAATGTGGTCCTCAGCTGATAAAGCTGCTGTGAACCAGAGCTTCCAACAGCAGGCCTAAGAGGACAGCCAGGCCTTACACTCAGCAACACAAAACATCAAAGCCTAGGCTGGGTCCTTCTGACTTATTTTGGAAGCTAACTTCTGGCTGGGATTCTGACAGATGACAATTACCACAGCGGGAATGGCTCCCATGAGGCCTGGCTCAGGCCAACAGTCATAGCTCTAGGATTACAGCTGTAGAAAACTCAGTGGGCTCTCTCGAGAATGACTGTCCCTTACAAAACTGTACCAAAACAACCGTTCTAGAGAACACACAGAAAGGATAATGTCCGGTCATCCAGAAGGGAGTGGACCCCTCATACTGTCTGGGGGAAGCAGCAGGCTGCATTTCAGAAAGCCTCTGGCAATGCTTTTCCAAACCCCCAAAGCACACACTCTGCTTCTAAAAACACAGGGAAGAGCCACTTTTTTTCTGGATTCTTCTTGGTATCTGTATGCTTGGTTGACGGGTCACTTAAGCGATTTCCTTGGTATGTTTCTGTATTTTCATAATGTATTATGGTATAGTTGTCCCTGGTGTATAAATACATGCCTTGCCCAAAACAACTGTCATTGGGAAGCTCATGACATGACATGTGGGACCACCTGCGTGAACCACTTTTGTTTCCTAAGAAAACAGTTTAGAAAACTCAATATAAACTAACAGCAGTTTTTCTAATGACCAGGGTTTGGAGGCTTGATTTGAAGGGGCCTGCGCCATGTGTGTGGCTATTACTTGCGATGGGGTGACTCAGCAGTAAGTGGACACAGACTGGAGGGACGGTCCAGGGCGGCCACAGTCCTTCCTCCCAAGGCTGCCGGAGACCCCATTATCTGATGAAACCCTCTCTCCCTCCATTTTACAGCAGGGCACATTATCTGGATTCTAGACCGTGTGGGAGTGCCCTAGGAGTAGACAGATGCTCGCCCAGCTTTCTGTTCCAAACCACAGGCTTTTTCGGGATCCACTCAAAATATCAGTTCACGATATTTTCTGAAGGGTTCTCGGGGGCTACACCCAAAGCCTCTGGCCAGCATTTCATTTCTTCCCTTCGACGAGGGAAGGAGCCAGTGCTTTCAGATGGGATGTTGGACGCTTTGCAAGTGTCTCCAAGCTGATTCACAAGTTACAGAAGACCTGTGGTAGACGGAGTAGAGCTGAAGTCCTGCTACCACAGGCCAGGAGAACAGCACTTTAAAAGCGTAACTCACAGGTCAGTATCAGATGACCGTGGTGTTCAACCAGAACCAAAGCCTTCTTCCATTGGAAGATTCTTGATACTTGCTTGCTGTGGTGGTCCTGGATATTTCCCAAGAGGCTGGAGTTGAAGGCTTGGTCATTGCCTGAGGTGCTGCTGGGAGATGGGACTGTCAGGAGGTGGGAACCAGTCAAGGGATTTGTGTGAGTAGGGACACACCCTTGAAAGAGTTTGGAACCCTGTTTCTTTCCAATCTCTCTGAGCTTCCTCACTGCAGGCGTGTGATTCTGCTTCATTACATGCTTTCTGCCATGCATGCGCACGCACACGTGCATCCTGCAGGACAGGTGCTTGCTGCCATGCATGACAACCAGAGTTCGAGCCCTAGAACCCACATTATGGAAGGGCAGAACTGAATCCCTTTGTCTTCCGCCTTCCCCGGGTCTTCTGTGGCACCTGTGCCCCACCGTGCAGGCATACATACACAGAATATAAATGTAATTTTCAAAAAGCTTGAGTGTTCCTACTCAGCTCAACCCCAACCTCTAGATTTACACAACCCTAATTCACCTATGTCAGTCAGTCCTAGAGAACCTCACTAGGTTCCAGCTGATCTTGTCTCTGTGGGCAGATCCCACCAGGCTGCAGCTGAGAGTGCGTGGTACCGGTGAGCGCTTCCTGCAAGAATACAGCGCTTTCCTAGTTTCCTGAGGAGGAGGAGAAAGCCTGACCGGAATGTGATATATAGTGTGCATGTAGGAATTACTAACAACTCTCTAGGAGAACACAACAGTTGGAAAAAATTCCAAAGTGTCAGTCCCACTGAATCTGAGGCTCCGAGGACGGGGCCCCAGACATCTGCCCCACCTCCTCTCCTGCTAAACGAGGGCTTTACAGTGGCACTGTACCCCCAGCAGCCTCCTTTTTAATTTTAGGTTTTTGGTTTTTGTTTTGTTTGTCGAGATAGTTTCTTTGTGTAGCCCTAGCTGTCCCGGAACTAGCTCTGTAAACCAGGCTGGACTGAACTCATAGAGATCCATCTGCCTCTGACTCCTGAGTGCTGGGATTAAAGGTGTGTGGTACCAATGCCTGGCAAGTTTCAGAGTTTTTGTTTTGTTTGTTTGTTTGTTTGTTTGTTTTGTAAGTATCCCTCATAATCTTTATGCACGATAAAATATGGGAACCTCTCCAGTGGAACAGATGTGAAAGGGAAAGAGCCCAGCAAGCAGAGACAGGCAAGATTTGAATTTGAGGGTTGTTTTTTTTAGCCACTTTTTAAAATATTTTTTATTTATTCTTTGAAACTTTCATACACATATACAATGTCTTTTGGCAACACCAATGAGGAAGCTGGAAAGTTCATGAACACCTTCATTTCAGCGCTCCTTCCTACGCCACCTTCTGCTAGGCTGCCTGCATCAGCGTGTTGATACTCTCTTCTACCTCTGACAGCTTCTTCAGGATTTGCTTGACCTTAACTTCATCAAATTCCAGACACAGAAATTCAGATTCCTGTAAGACACAAAAGGATGCTTCAGAAGAAACCTGCAAGGCGGCTTACTCTCCAGATGATGAACTGTTTGGAAAGAATTGGCCTTGTGGGAGGAGGTGTGTCACCGGGATGGGTTGAGGTTTCAAAAGCCCGTACCAGGCCCAGTCTCTCTGTGTGTGTCTCTCTCTGCTGCTGCCTGCAGGTAAGGACATCAAGCTCTCAGATACTGCTCCAGCACTGTGCCTGCCTGCCGCCTGCCGTGTTGATCATGGACTCACCCTCTAAAACGGTAATTATGCCCCCAAATTGCATGCTTTCGCTTATAATTACATGTTTTCTTTTATGTCTTGGTCACGGTGTCTCCTCATAGCGACAGAACAGTGACTAAGACTACAGTAGCTACGGCTCTTCCTCTGGCGTGCGCAAGCTGCAAGGGCACAGAGCCCCAGCGCAGCGAACCAGACTCTGTCTGGTGCTGAAACCTGTGTGCAGTTTTCACCATACAAAGCGAATCCTCCCAGTGTCCTCAACGAAACACAGATGCATGCTGTTCTCATTATGAGAGGCTCTTCTGCCTAGCAGCTTGATTGACACTGGTACAAATTTAAGGTAGGTACTTAGGTATTGCCACTTTGTGGATGAGAACTCTGAGGGAGGAAAGGTTAACCACCATCTGAAAAAAATTTAAATGACACAGTCAGATATTGAACTCCCAGCTCCGGCACTTCAAAGTCAGAGCTGTCTCCACCTTATATAATAACGAAAGAATTGCGATTTGTCCTGAGTTAGCCCGGGCCAACTGTGACTCTGGCTAAAAAGAAATTGTAATAGGTTCACTGGGAAGCCTTAGCTAGACAAGGTAAAAAGAGTAGATCTTGAGATGGTAACAGACATTTCTCAGGTCCTCCTCCGTGCAGTAAGACCTCCCTCACACGTTCACCCTCCAAGACATTCCCTCAGTCTCTCAGGATTGGTGAGCCAATCTTAGGTAAGTTCCAAAAATGCTTGGGGCTGTCACCAGTTCAAGGAGGAAAGGTTTATTTTGGCTCACAGTTTAGGGTTTCAGCCCATGTTCGCTTGGCTTTCTTGTTTGGGGCCTGAGGTGAGGCATAGCATCCTAGGTATGTGGCAGAACTCTCATGTGCCCCAGTAAACCCTAACTGTCTTGAAAGAGAAGGGCAAATTATAGCCATCCAAAAGTGGCAGTCTTTCCTATCCCGACGAACAGTTGTCAGGTAACTTCAGACTAGTGTAAATGCTTGCAGGCATACAATCTAACTGTCTTGCTTTCTAGAAAAGGAAATTAAGGCTCAAGGTATGTCCCTTTGTCTGTCAAGGGCAGAATCACAGGACTAATACTCTTATCTGTACACTTTCCTCTCTAAATACCAAAAGAGATCAAAACATCCTACTCTGACATTTGGATTGTTTTGAATTGAAAGTAAATGAGAGTCAGCAAACAGCATCTTACCGTTTCCTCTATCTGATCAAAGCAAAAAAGCTTCTCAGGAACGAGGCCGGCAGAGTTTATGGTGGTGAAGATAAAAAGTTGGCATAAAGTATACAAACTTACTTAAGCTATGTCTATTACTGTTTATCTTCCTGTAATTTACTACACCTAGTGATATTATTTATTGCTGTTCGTTAAAGGGGAATATAAATTTCCCAAGTCTGTGAATTTTCAATTTCGGTTTTCAATGTTTTGTTTTGTTGTGTGTTTGTGCAGCCTTTCTGAACACAATATTTAAAACACAGTGTCAATCCAGTCGGTAACGATCTTTTTCTTATTAATATTTTCTCAGTTTATCCCCCCAGGAGTCCACAAAGAACCTTCTATGAGGGCAGACAGCTGCTCTTAAGGTACTGTGGGAGCCTTTTCCAACCCTGATCCCAAGCAGCAGGAGAAGTAGTGTCAACAAGCATCTTCACAGGGCACACTCTGCTGCCTGCCAGAAGAATGTTCAGGACTTCACTCTGAAAGTCTTCCTTTGCCATTGCTAGACCTCCACACTAACTCCACATTGCTGGCACAGACTCTGGAGAAAGAATCACAGAGGGCCAGAAGGACCTCTTCCATCACGGAAGAGCAGTTTTCCTGATTATTAGAATCCTATCCTCAAATATGTATTCGGACGAGAGGGAGCCTAGAAATTCTGTCAAGTTTTCATTTAGTCTAAGAAAACAAAAGTCAGTTGAAACAAGAAAGGACTATAGGGGCTGAGAATATAGCTCAGCATGGTACCACGCTTGCCTAGCACGCACAATCCTGCAGTTCTATCCCCAGCATGTGTAAAGCTAGCATGGTGGTGCATGTCTGTAAACCCAGGATTACGAGTCTAATGTCATCCTAGCTACATAGCAAGCTCGAGGCCAGCCTGTACAAAGGAGACCCTTTCTCAAAATAAACAAATGAATGAATGATAGACAGAGGCCGGAGAGATGGCTCAAGAGTTAAGAGCACTTGTTTAGCTATCATGAAGACCAGGGATTGGATCCAAGAATTGGGTAAGTATATGACCAGAGTCAGGGAAAGACATAAGGATTCGAGGGCCTACTGGCTTCCCGCTTAGCTGAGAGTGGGCCTCAGATTAAGGGACAGTGATAGAGGACACTCAAACCCTCTTCTGGCCTCTGTGTGTGAACATCTATATGCAGACATGTGTCTACACCCACAAACACAATTAAATAAACATACTAAATAAAAGAGTATTAATATGAAATTCTCTGTGTTTCAAACTGAAGAAGAAATTATCCTTTCTGTAAACAAGGGTAAATTTATGAATTTATTGAGCAGTTTAGTAGCCAAATTATGAATAGGTCTCAGATTTGAAAGCCTTTTATCAGTTTTATTGAGATTGTTAGTTTGAGTCTATTAAACATGTTTATTTAATGTTTGGCCTTGGAAATAACAGTCTAGAAACTAATAATTATTAATGAATAAACATATGTAAGAGCTAGGTGGTAAAACAGATGATCCACGTTTTACTTCTGTGAAAGTCAGCTACAGTAATAAATCACTTAGGTTTGTATGAATATGTGAGAGATTAGGATTTTCTTTTCATAAGGGATCATTAGTTGTAGTTTTAAGTACTGAATCTTTGGATATATATAATATATATACATATTCATAGGATTTAATAAGAAACACCATGTTAGCAGCAAAGGTTTGAAGAAAGATTTTTCTATCACTTGGCAACAAGCTAAGGAAACTGTAAGGCAATGTCCTACTTGTTCTTTGTATAACCACACTCCATTACCTGCAGGAACTAAACTAAAAGGTACCCAAAGAAATGAAATTTGGCAAATGGATGTGTTTATTTTGCAGAGTTTGGAAAACTAAAGTATGTGTATCATACCACAGATACAGATGCAGGATTTCAGTTGCCAAATGCTTTAAGTTCTGAAAAGGCTGATTCTGTAATTATTTGTTAGATGTTATGGCTCTTATGGGGACACTTGTACAAATTAAGACTCTGTTCCAGCATTCGTCTCCAGTAAAATGAAACCGTTTTTTGCACATTTCAACATAAAGCATATTACAGGTAAACCACACAATCCTACAGGACAAGCAGTTACAGAAAGACCTAATCGCACTTTAAAAGATATGCTTAGTAACCAGAAAAGGTGATAAAGACCCCCGAAGTAGGTTACACACTGCTTTGCTTTTTATTGTCTTTTTTACACAGTGCTTTATTAACTTTAAAAATTTTAAATGCTAATGAAAAGGGAACAGCTGCAAAGAAACATTGGATGATAGAAAAAACTGCTGAATTAAATCAGCCTGTATATTTTAAAGCTGTGTTTGCCTCAGAATGGAAACCAGGATATGGGCTATGCTGGAGAAGAGGTTTTGCCTTTGTTTCTGTGGGGAAAAAGGCTATAGATACATCTAAACTGATAAAGATGGAAAGATCTGAATAAAGAGAGGGGATAGTTCATCAGAGAGCTTGGTAATTCAGTTCAAACTGTCATATGAAGACTGCAGTTTTCTTCTCAAATAAAAAGGATATTTTTGTTGTTTGGTATTTTTTTTAAAGCTTTTCTTTCTTTTTTTTTAAGATTTATTTATTTACAATGTATACAGATCTCATTCTAGATGACTGTGAGCCACCATGTGGTTGCTGAGAATTGAACTCAGGACCTCGGGAAGAGCAACCAGTGTTCTTAACCTCTGAGCCATCTCTCTAGCCCTTAGTTAGGAGATTTTAAATGTTTTGAGTAACAGTTTGGAGCTAAGATAAAAATCTGAGCAGGGCAGTGGTAGCCAAGCCTTTAATCCCAGCAGAGACGCAGACCCCCACCAGGTAGTTGCTTCCTACAGTCTAGGATTACAAGAACAGGGCGGTGTTTCACACCTTCGATCCCCACACTTGGGAGACAAAGGCAGGCACAAAGGAATTACAATGACTTCATTTTAAAAGCCACTTACAAAAGGCAGGCTAAAATTTAATGTCAATGGCCTTTATAATCTAAAAATATATATATACTTAACAGTATATTTAATTTCAATTTTTTAAAAGAATTTTTTTATTTCAATTGAGAGATAATACTTCTTCTATTACAGAAAACATTTTGCCCGAGGAAAGATATAACCCATCATAAAAGAAACCCCAGAGTTAGGGTTCGGGCAGGGTTTTGTTTTTTGTCTTTCCTGGAGAATAAAAACATGTAAGGAATCCAGAGACCACTAGACAAATGAAACATCAGAAGAAAAAGCACCAATTATCAAGAGAAAACGTGACAAATGGAAGAGTAATTTGGCCAAGTGGTATCGCCCACCTCTATCTTGTCTCTTCTGCCCTATACAGACATCAGTGGCAAATGGTCTTTATGTAGTCCCAATTCACATTAAAAATTCAAGCTGGCTTTGAGCTTGGAGCATGGCTCTCTCCTTCTCTAAATCCACTTATGCTTGTTTAAGGAAAGTTCAAAATCTCTGTCTCATGTCAGAAGAGCCACCTGGTATGGGACAGAGGAAAACGAGAAATAAGGGCCTGCTCTGCTGCCGCTGATCTCATCATCCTTTGTTTCTCCTTTGACCCTCTAATTTTTTAAGGTATGTTGTCTCAAAGCCTAGATGACTGGTATGTAGACATAAACTTTCTCTGGTGCATTGGCAGTTATTCACTACTTCTGGAAATGAGCTTCATCCAGCTTCCTGTACGTGTTTCCAGGTCAGAGTCTGAAGCAGGTAACTAGAAACAAAGTTTGTGTGCCTCGTGTGTACTCAGTAGGTTGTGGTCCTCGAACATTTCCGAGGTCTGCTGAATAGGGCATTTAAAATGTTTAGGTTTTCTTCCACTCCTAACAGTAATTTTTTAGGTTTCAAGAAGATGACCAGGCCCCCAACGACGAATCCACCGCCTGAATTCTGTAACAACTGTCACTGGAAAAACTGCTCCGCGTTTCTTCTGCTGCCTAGTTCTGCACAGTGGACAGCTTTGAGTTGACTGCCTAGTCAGGACTGCAGCTGAGCTGACATTCACCACCCAAAGATCAGCTTTGGACTACAAACTCCTTAGGACATTCCAATTACTGAGCTCGTATGAGACTAACATGAACATTTTACAGTGTTTCTTATTAAATTCATATATATATATATATATATATGGCTTCTTTATATTTTTATTTAATAAGTGGAGGTTTATTTGCATATTAGTGTGCACTTAGCTGTGTGTGTGTGTGTGTGTGTGTGTGTGTGTGTCCATGCGCACATGTGGAAGCCAGAAACCAACCTCTGCTGCTGTTTCTCAGTCATTCATCTTGGGTTTTGAGACAAAAATCAATGGGCTGGAGCTCACGGAATTAGGCAGGGCTGGCTGCTTGTCTCTAGAAGCGCGATCACAGGCCCCTGCTACAGCACGACATTCAGAATGCTGATTCATAGGAGAG
>REGO01000081.1:3796993-3807223 GCA_010120015.1 Rhombomys opimus | reverse complement strand
CCAGCAGAGACGCAGACCCCCACCAGGTAGTTGCTTCCTACAGTCTAGGATTACAAGAACAGGGCGGTGTTTCACACCTTCGATCCCCACACTTGGGAGACAAAGGCAGGCACAAAGGAATTACAATGACTTCATTTTAAAAGCCACTTACAAAAGGCAGGCTAAAATTTAATGTCAATGGCCTTTATAATCTAAAAATATATATATACTTAACAGTATATTTAATTTCAATTTTTTAAAAGAATTTTTTTATTTCAATTGAGAGATAATACTTCTTCTATTACAGAAAACATTTTGCCCTAGGAAAGATATAACCCATCATAAAAGAAACCCCAGAGTTAGGGTTCGGGCAGGGTTTTGTTTTTTGTCTTTCCTGGAGAATAAAAACATGTAAGGAATCCAGAGACCACTAGACAAATGAAACATCAGAAGAAAAAGCACCAATTATCAAGAGAAAACGTGACAAATGGAAGAGTAATTTGGCCAAGTGGTATCGCCCACCTCTATCTTGTCTCTTCTGCCCTATACAGACATCAGTGGCAAATGGTCTTTATGTAGTCCCAATTCACATTAAAAATTCAAGCTGGCTTTGAGCTTGGAGCATGGCTCTCTCCTTCTCTAAATCCACTTATGCTTGTTTAAGGAAAGTTCAAAATCTCTGTCTCATGTCAGAAGAGCCACCTGGTATGGGACAGAGGAAAACGAGAAATAAGGGCCTGCTCTGCTGCCGCTGATCTCATCATCCTTTGTTTCTCCTTTGACTCTCTAATTTTTTAAGGTATGTTGTCTCAAAGCCTAGATGACTGGTATGTAGACATAAACTTTCTCTGGTGCATTGGCAGTTATTCACTACTTCTGGAAATGAGCTTCATCCAGCTTCCTGTACGTGTTTCCAGGTCAGAGTCTGAAGCAGGTAACTAGAAACAAAGTTTGTGTGCCTCGTGTGTACTCAGTAGGTTGTGGTCCTCGAACATTTCCGAGGTCTGCTGAATAGGGCATTTAAAATGTTTAGGTTTTCTTCCACTCCTAACAGTAATCTTTTAGGTTTCAAGAAGATGACCAGGCCCCCAACGACGAATCCACCGCCTGAATTCTGTAACAACTGCCACTGGAAAAACTGCTCTGCGTTTCTTCTGCTGCCTAGTTCTGCACAGTGGACAGCTTTGAGTTGACTGCCTAGTCAGGACTGCAGCTGAGCTGACATTCACCACCCAAAGATCAGCTTTGGACTACAAACTCCTTAGGACATTCCAATTACTGAGCTCATATGAGACTAACATGAACATTTTACAGTGTTTCTTATTAAATTCATATATATATATACATATATATATATGTATGTATGTATATGGCTTCTTTATATTTTTATTTAATAAGTGGAGGTTTATTTGCATATTAGTGTGCACTTAGCTGTGTGTGTGTGTGTGTCCGTCCATGCGCACATGTGGAAGCCAGAAACCAACCTCTGCTGCTGTTTCTCAGTCATTCATCTTGGGTTTTGAGACAAAAATCAATGGGCTGGAGCTCACGGAATTAGGCAGGGCTGGCTGCTTGTCTCTAGAAGCGCGATCGCAGGCCCCTGCTACAGCACGACATTCAGAATGCTGATTCATAGGAGAGGAACGTGAGTGCTGCACACACTTGGCGTCTCTTCTGAAATTCACATATACGGCTCCTTTGTATATTTCTATTTAAAGAGTGAAGGTTTCTTTGCATGTTAGTGTGTACTTAGCTATGTTTCTTTCCTTCTTTCTTTTTTAAATGACTTATTTAATTTGATTTTATGTGTACTGGGTGTCAGACCACCTGAAACTAGAGTTACAGACAGTTGTGAGCTGCCACATGGGTGCTGGGAGTTGAACCTGTGTCCTTTGGAAGAGCAGACAGTGCTCTTAACCACTGAGCCTGACTAAGCCTGCCCCAATCTCATAACTATGACTTTTCTTTTTTTTCTGACAGGGTTTCACTGTGTAGCCCTGGCTGGCCTGGAACTTGTTACGTAGACAAGACTGGCCTCAAACTAACAGAGATCTGTCTGCCGCTGCCTCTTGATATGATGGAACTAAAGGTGTACACCATTACATCTGGTTTTTAAATATATTTTTAACTGATAATAAAAATATAAAAAATGTTCATATTTATACAGTACCATGGGATATTTTGAAACTTGCACACACTGTGTAATGTTTAAAATCAAGTCAAACATAACTGTCTCGTTTTTAAATGATGAAAACAGCGGTCTTTTCCTCTAGCCCTTTGAAATATGTATTATACTGTCTATAGGTATTTAATTGTGGAACATCTCGCTCCTACCTATGACTTGGAACACATCGATTAATCTCCATCGTCTTTCTTCTATTTTCTCAGCCTCTGGGTCACCAACACCCTGCTTTCCCCTTCCGTGAAATCAATGTTTGGTGCTCAGGACTTACGCAAGCCAAGCACACATTCTACTACTGACCTGTAAGTGACAGTGAGATCAACTGTTTGCGTGAGTGCAGCTGGGCACATTCCATCTTGTTTTAAATGTTTTATGTATTGGGGGGGCAGGGAACATGCTATACCAAACATATGGAGGTCGGGGATCAGTTTACAGGGGTTGCTTCTGTCTTTGTTTTTATTTATTTGCTTCTGTCTTTCTGTCATGTGGGTCCTGGGGCTCAAACTCAGGTCATCAGGCTTGGAGACAAGTGCCTACACTCACTGAGCCATCTCCACAGCCTAAGCATTAGCATTTTTTCAAAGTAGGTACCAGGGACTGAACCTAGGACCTCACAGGCCCAGCTCTCCAGCTTGTATTGAGACGGGGTCTCTGTTGTTTTCCTGACTGTGTATGTCAGGTTATCTGGCCTGCAAGCTTCCCAGGGCTTCTTCTGTGTTTCCTAACCCCCTGCAGAAATGCTGGGGGAACAAATGCTCAAGTTACACGTCTGAGCTTGCGTCCTTATTCTTGCATGGCATGCACTTTTACCCACTGAACCATCTCCCCAGCCGGAGATGAATGTCTTAGCTTCTCTGTGTCGGGGGGGGGGGGCCTTCTGGCACCTTGCTGCCCCCTGAATTTTGGCATCTGGCTTGATGGCCTACTGCTCAGATACAATAGTGCATTCCTGGCTGACCTGGGGCTTTCGATAAGATCATCTTCCTGAAATACATTAAATCCTCCTCTTCCTTGGGGCTTCCTAAGTAACTCTTCTGAGGAACTGTCCAAACAACCATTATTAGCACATCCTGGTGGGCCATCCTGTGAGTTCTAGCCACTTAGTAACCCTGCCAAAGGCAATCACATTCCTTCTGCCCTGCCTATATAGTTGTATGAAAAATTCGAATAAACTGAGATCTTGATCGGAGAAATGATCTCTGGTGACAGACCTGCGGGACGGGTCATCTCTGTGTAGCCCTGGCTGGCCTTGGACTCACGGATCCGCCTTCCTCTGCCTCCCATGTGCTGGGATTAAAGGTGCGCATCAGCACTACCCAGCTGAGATGAATGTGTTGTTTGCTTCTAAATGACAGGCAGCACTTTTCCCCCCATGCCTGACATGTTTCACTTAACATTACGCACCCCAGCTGCTGTGATGTTGCAGATGGCAGGCTTTTGCTCTTTTCTGTCTTTATGGCTGACTTATATTGCATGGGTGATGTGTATTTCCCTTATCCACTCATCTGTCACTTAGATGTTTCCATTTCTTGGTTATTGTGAATAATACTATGACAAACACAGAAGTACAGACGTCTCTGACATACTGATTTTATTTCCTTTGGACAGAAGCCCAACTGTGGCACTGTTGGATTCTATGGTAGGTCTATTTGCTTTCTTTTTAGATTCATTTTTGTTTTATGTGTGTGTTCTGTCTGTGTATGTGTGTGCACTATGACGGTGCCTGGAGTCTATGAAGGTCAAAACAGGGCGTCAGATCCCCTGGAGCTGAAGTCAGGACAGTTGTGAGCCATGTGGGTGCTGGAAACTAAACCCAGGTTCTCTGGAGAACAGCCAGTGCTCCTAACTGCTGAGCCATTGGTTCAGACTTTTTTTTTTTTTTTAATAGATGATGTCTTGGTTTGTGGCCTACATTGGCCATGAAGTCTTGCTCTTCTTGTCCTGGCTTCCTAGGTGCTGAGATTGTGTGCACAATTGTGCCTGGCTTGGTGCTGTGGTTTAATCTGCAGGAAATTTTGTTAATTTCAGTAAAGCAGAACTAGTTTCCATAGAACAATGGACAAAGTACCCAAAGAAAAACCTCTGAGCAGTTTAAAGCCATGGCACTGAGGGCGCTTTAACGTCTGCCTGTGTTGCCACTCTATTCAGAGGCTCAGAGTGGGGGTGCGGTGGGGGTACGGTCATTCCTGAGCAGGTACACTTTAGATCAAACTTATCTGCAGACAACTTTGACAAACTGTAACATTTACATAAAAGGATTGACAGTACTTCCTCTGCCCTGAGTCAAAGCCAGCTGGCCTGTCTTGAACACCGTTGTGAGGTGAAACCATTGTGAAATGGCACTTGCTTCTAGTGGTGCTTGGTAATGTACAGATTGAGATCAGGAAACATTGCACAATACATCTAATAAAAAGCAGGAAAGTAGCACTGAATGACAAACTCCTTGGCAGGGAGAAAGGCAGAGTGGTATTAACTGAACTGATTCTGGGATGGCAGACTTCCTCCAAGTACAGGTATTTGCAGTTTGCTCAGAAACAACAGCACCTCCCAAATGCCAGCATCTCGGAGTGACTGCTGGTAGTCATTTATGACTCAGAGGAAACAGAGCTGCACTCTCCTGGCCTCTCTGGGGGAGGCAGGTAAGGAGGGAGGCTCTCAAAATGACAAAGAGTCAGATGGCTTTCAAGTTCAGATTAGGGAGATAAAGTTTTAGATTGCTGAGGGAAGGGACTGGGCTTAGATTTTATGGTGTTCCCCATCATTCAAGTTCTCCCTGTTTGCCTGAGTCAATCTGCTGCAGGTTCACACTGAAATACCATAGACTGGATGGCACACACAGCACAGATTTCTCTCTTGCAGTTCCTGGAGGCTCAAAATCCAAGATCAACTGGCAGAAGGTTTGGTTTCTCCTAAAACCATTCTTATCTTGAACCTGGAGAAACGGTTTCTCCGAGTAACAGCCCTGGCTATTCAGGAACTCGCTTTGTAGACCAGCTGGCCTCAGACTCACAGAGTCCACCTGCCTCTGCCTCTGGAGTGCTAGAATTAAGGCGTACACCACCACACCTAGCTCCTTGGTGACTAACATGTGGCCATTGTCTCTGTGAACAATCAGCTACGATGTCTCCCTGTCCCTATACTCCTGAGAGCACACCAGGCACTCTGGCTTCTAGCCCCACCTTTAACTTCCTTTTAACATCTTTCTTCAAAATAGTTATTTTTGAGGTATGGAATGGGCTTAAATATAAAATTGAAGGAGGCATAATTAATTTTTGGGTTATTTGTTTGTTTTTTAAGACAGGTTTCTCTGTGTAGCCTTGGCTGTCCTGGGCTCACTCTGTAGATCAGGCTGCACAATTTAGTTAATAACAACCTCTAGTGCTATGTGTTTATCAAGGGTCTGGTATTTGTGGATGTGATAAGGTCAACAATCTTATACTTTATTCATAGTTTCCTGAACATCTGCAAATAAAAATTTCTAGTAGCTAATCCAAAATAAGAAAACAAACTCAAAACAAAGCACCCCTCCCTTTGCCACCCCTGCCCCCACGGCAGCCACCACATTCTTACTGACCTTTCTTTTGAAATGTTATTTAGCCTGTGAGTGTTGCCAGAGTAGAAGCTGCCAAGGAGATTAGAAGGCAGCATAAAAGCATTCTCTGGTCCCTACTCTTAGATCTTGTTAAATGCCTCGCATGCTGCATTGCATTCCTAAATCCAGACTCTGGTTCTTACTCACCATTCTCTGAGGGAAAATGTGAGTCTGAGAAAAAGAGAGGGCTCTCTCTCACGCATGAGGTCAGACAGGGGCTCTCTAGTTCCGGCAGCCTGTTGCAAACTTTTGGAAGCAGTGGGTAAGGTGGGCAGAGACAGAACTGTATCTCTATTTTGAGGGTGTGTTCTGACATCAGTTGGTACTGGGCCTTTGTCAAATACAATGACTGGCTCTCACATTAATGTGGAGGTTTACAGACTGGAAACCCTTTCACATGCATGATCTCATCTGAGCCTGTAACAGTCCCTGGTAACTGAAAGAGACAAAGCCAGAGGTAAGCTAGTTTGAACAATTGTAGAATTAGCAGAATTTGCCCATCTGACCCAAAGCAGACTGTTTGAGCCAAATCTAGCAAACTTTGTCAGAAAATACAATAGATTTTGTGAGCTTTGGTATATCCTAATCCCACTGATAGACAATTAAGATCTTGTTTACTTAAAATTGTCCACAATTTTACAAACTAGAGTTTCAAAGTTCAGATCTGTGTGAAAGACAAAGGTAGCTAGCTCCTAACTAGGGAAGATTTAAGATTCTTTCGGGGGCACCACCATTTGTGTAGTAGACTTTTTTGGGAAGAAATAGGGAGAAGAGAAAAGTTTGTGGGGGTGGGACACAGGGAAAAAGGAAAAGCTACAATGAAAGAAAAATCAGGGCCGGGATGTAATTCAGTTAGTGGGCGCTTGCCTGGGTGCAGGAGGCCTCGGTTTTCACTGCTAGTGCCACAGAAACGGAATGGTCGCACATATCCGTAACCCCAGCATTGAGGAAGTGGAGGCAGGAGGAACAGAAGTACAAGGTCATCCTCTACTACAAAGTAAGTTCAAGGCCAGCCTTGGCTATATAAGATCCTGTGTTCCCACTACCCCCCCCAAGAAAAAACAATAGGAGGATAAATTTATGTTTAAAATAATAAAAAACAGTAGCAAGAATAACAAAATGCTACATACCTTATTTCATATAGGTGATGATAATTTTATTTCATTTTACCAAAAATAATAAGTAATGTGTATAAAGCCAGAGAAATAGTAAGTAAAAAAACATTTAAAAATATACATCTGGGCAGGCATAGCTGTTCATGCCTATGATCCCAGCAACAGAGAGGGCAAAACAAGAGAGTCACCATGTATTAGAGGCTAACCTGGACTACATACTGAGTTCACGATCAAAGAGGCTACTGAGAAAGACTTTGTCTCAAAACCAACCAACCAGCCAACCAACCAAATAAACCCAGGTCTGTCTGGCTGGAGAACCAGAACCCCTGGTCATTCCACAATCTCAGCTTATATTTATACATTTATATATAATGTAAATTCCATCGCTGCTAACTAATAATGTATCCTCACCTGAACGTTGGTCTCTGATTCAGTAACTTTACAACACTCAAAGGACAGCTCAGTGCTGCTCCTCTGATACTCAGTTCATCAACAATGTCATCCCTACTCTCCACCAATCACTTTTAGGGAGCTGGCACTGCCCTGGGTTTGGTTCCCAGCATAGAAGGAGGAAGAAGAAAGTGTAGGAGGGAAGAATGGAGAAAGAAAGGAGTTGTGGGAGAAAGGAGAGGCGGCCGTAGATGAACGGGCCCCAGTTCTATCTAGGGAACTCTGAGCACGAGTAGTCGTTTGATGTGGAGAAGGCATCGCAGAGTTAATATGGGACCCAGGCTGCAGATAAATAAGTTCAGTTCCTATGGCTTGTTACTCTGAGTCCTTCTGTAGGTACAAGGGGTTGGAGGGGTAGAGAGGATTTGCTCTACAGATACCGGTTATCATCATCAAAAGAGCTAGAAGCCATACTACCGTTGCTGTTCTCTGAACCAATGTTTTGAACTTCTAGAATGAGATTCCTTCTCATATCACCCTAATTTTATGTCAGTGGAACCAAGACACCTGCTTGAACTTGGGGTTCTTTGCATCAGTAGTCAGAAGGAATTGTCAATTTTGTCTTGAAGATTGTCTTTTATATAAGAAAATCAAATTAATCCTTTAAAAATCAGATCAGGAACTTTTGGATTATGAGAAGATAAATATATTAAATTCCGAACTTAAACTTTTAATAGCCTTCATCTTTGATACTCATCTATCCTCTAACTAAGCAAAAGGTAAAGAGGATTGGGTAGGATAAAGGAACAGAGAGAGCCTGTGGCAATGTCTTGATCACAGAATCAAGGCTTGACTGACAAACATGTGAGACACAGAGTAGGCAGCAATACCCTATTATAAATAAACAGTTGTATTCCATCTATCTATCTGTCTATCTATCTATCTATCCATCCATCATCTATTATCTATCAATCTACCTTGTCTATTATCTGACTATAATCTATTATCTATCAGTATATCCTGTCCATTATCTATCAATCATTTATTATTGATCATCTATTATCTATCAATCTACCTTGTCTATTATCTGACTATAATCTATTATCTATCAATATATCCTGTCCATTATCTGTCAATCACTTATTATTGATCATCTATTATCTATCATCCATCTATCTATCTCCCTATCTACCACCTATCTCATGCATGCGAGGTTCAAAGCCTAGCTCTCAACTCCAGCCCCAGTCCAACTCTTACATCTTTAAGAAATTTCCTGATCCTACCTGCTAAGCAAGCTGTCCCTCCTCTAAGTGTCTAAAAAACATAAAATCGACCCCTTTCCGGGGACCCGTGCCCTGCGGCGGCGACCACGCGGGTGCGGGGTGGGGTGGGGTGGGGGGAGAGGACCCGGGGAGCGCGCGTGCGCGCGGGATGGCTGCGCGCCGCCGATTCCTGAGAGTGAGCAGGGAGCGGGGCTTTTGTCTGTTGGTCTCCCTGGACTGAAGAAAGGGAGAATAGAAGAGCAAGACTGTTAAGATCCTCAAAATGGTTTACTACCCGGAACTCTTGGTCTGGGTCAGCCAAGAACCATTTCCATACAAGGCAATGGAGGGAAGTCTTACTAAGGGAAGACTTCCTGTGCCAAAGGAAGTGAACCGGAAGAAGACCAATGAGACCAGTGCTGCCGCCCTGACTCCACCGGGCAGCCACCAAGTCTGCTTCCCAAACGCCAGTTACCTCCACTGTTTTTAATTGTAACACCTCCATTTGTATTACATATGGTGTATGGGGTTTTGATGAGGTCTTGGTATCATATATGGGATTTTTTTTTCTGTGTAAATCATCAACTATAAGAAGAAACTATGGGACTCTAAGCCTTGCTTTAGAGAATTTACAGTGGACAAATAGGTATCATCAAACCAGTTTTTAAACCATTCTGACTCAAGTGAAACCGCTCAGAATTTCACACTGTGAATCCACATTTACAAACCCCTCCAGGTGGGCCTTCAGGCCTGGTTCGCTACAACAATGTCTTCCACAACTCAAACTCCCACTGCACGCACAAGACCGGTCCACTCCTGCCTTTCATCATTACAGCTCCAGACTGCTTCTTGCAGAGGCTGAGAGTACCCCCCCCCCAACACTTTTATTTTTTCATTTAGATGTAACAAGCCTAGTAGTTTATGTTCATCAATTGTCTGTATATCTCTATATTTTACCCATGTACTCTTTTGATGTATAGAAGTAGTTTGAAACTCATCGTTTCCTTGTGGTTAGTGACTGAGATGCTGCCACAGGACCTGAGACACTGATGAATGGTGCTATTTTGGACTTTTCAACATGCTCCTTGGCGAGGTAGCTCTGATGGAGTTATTTTTTATTTCCATGTTCTGAGAAGGTGTTGGTACTCTGTTTCCCCGGACGTTGTTCTCTAGGCTGGATTGACTTGTTTTCCTTGTGTCTTCAGTGTGGCTTTCTTCTTCAGCGTCGTAGGTTGAGCGGATGCTACCAAGAGCGTGGCCGGCCCTGGTGGACTGGCAGTCACGGTAGCGGGAGCAATCACAAAACTGTAATTTTACCTACCAGAACTCTTCCTTTCCGCAGCCTCACCTGCCTGACTTAGAAAAAGAAAAGCAATAATTTCCCCAGGCATTTCTGAGGTGTCTCTTTGGATTCTTTTCGTTTGACTGGATATTTAGGGGGAGTAAAGGTCCACTATTTTTTAATAAGTGCCATGTGGAAAAAACAAAATCCAAAGTACTGGCATCTGAGTAGGAATTTGAAAATTATACCTTTCCCAAAGTTGAAGTTGGAAAAGTGTTTTTACAAAAATGATGATGATGATGATGAAAGGCAAAACACCTTTTTTGGGGGGGAAGTTTTGGTAAGCAAGGTGTAGATTTTACATTTTTGTCCTTGCTCCCAATGAAATGGATATAAACAAAAATAAAATCCGATAATGCCATCTCTCC
>REGO01000081.1:3776786-3792527 GCA_010120015.1 Rhombomys opimus | reverse complement strand
ACCCCTCCCCAGCCACACACACACACACACACACACACACACACACACACACACACAGAGTCACAGATAGCCACACACAAACATACAGCCTCCCCACATACCCCACAGGGGCCAATCACTTGTCTCTGGCTTTTAAACGCTAGGCTAACAGGCCTGTCCGCTTTCCTGTGGGTTCTAGAGATCCAGTTGACCCACTTGCTTCATCTACTGAGCCATCTTCCCAGTTCCAAACTCTATTTTATACCCAGGTTCCCTTTAAGAGAAGTCAGGAGGTAAAGCCCTCTCCCTCACTCTGCACCTCAGCTGTCCACGGAACACAGAGCAGTGTTGGAAGGGCCCGTTATTTTGAGGATTGTATCATTTGGATTTAGATGTAGCTTCAGCATTATTAGCTGTGGAGTCATGAGGGAAAATTAATTTGCTTAAAGTTTCTAGGTGTAAAACAACATTGATTTCATGTGCCTGTGACAAGGACTGCTGTCCAGCTTTCGTGTGGGACAGGCTAACACCCAAGCATCAGTACTGTATCTTGTACGCAAGTGTCTCAGTGCTATTCTGCCACTATATCCTAGCCTGGCTACACACTTCACCAGCCTTTAAAAGCAGCACTTTGCTCTTAATAGTGAGAAAGAGTCATGGGAAAGATTCCTGGAGCCTAAAACTGTAGTAGATAAAAACAAACAGAAACTGTTCTCACGTTGGGGAAGGCTCCAACTGCATGCAGCAGCAACAAACACTGAACAGTAAATTCCCCTTTGCTCATTTTTACTGATTTAATTCCCAGGAGCTTGTCAAGCTTCTAAGAGTCTTTCTCCTGGCAAGGGGCAGACACACTGTGTGCTCTCTTTTCCCTTCTTAGTAGAGGTCTTTCTTTAACAAGACCACCACTGGATTAAAATATTAAGAACAGGGGCTGGAGAGATGGCTTGGAGGTAAGAGCACTGCTTGTTCTTCCAAAGGTCCTGAGTTCAATTCCCAGCATCCACATAGTGGCTCATAACCATCTATAATGAGATTTGCTGCTATCTTCTGGCATATAGGCATGCATGCAGGCAGAACACTGTATAAATAATAAATAAACCTTTAAAAAAAAATTAAGACCTTGAAAATGCCAGGTTCAACCAGAAGGAAACTGAGAAGGTCTCAGGACTAAACAGTAAGATCTTCTTACCCTTGAGAACCTGTATTTTCACGCTTTCTGTTCTCAAAAGTAGCAAAATGTGGTAGTTTGAACAAAAATGGCCCCAACAAGTCCACAGGGAGCGGCATTGTTAGGGGGTGTGGCCTTGCTGAAGGAAGTCTCTTCCTGCTGCCCTCAGCCCCTTCCCCAGCACCATGTCTGCCTGAAGACTTCCATGCTGCCTGGCATGACAATGAGCTAACCTTCTTCAACTGTAAGCCAGCCCCAGTCAAATGCTTTCCTTTATAAGAGCTGCCACAGTCCTGGTCTCTTCACAGCAGTGAGACCCTAAGGCACGGAGGTTTTATTTATAACTTATTTCCCTCCCTTATCAAAGAATTCTTACTGTGTAGAAGACACAGCAGAAGCCCGTAGTCTCAGACTGTAAATCCAAGCTAATAACGCGGTGCTCCTGATCACTCTCACTTGCAGCACGGACAGACCCGGCGCCTCTGCGGAGCTCCCAGCTGAAGGGACAACTGCTAGAGGCACAGAATGGCCTGCCCCAAACCAATGAGAAGACCCGTAGGCCATTCTAAGAGACGTCTCTCTCACATAGGAGTTAGGCTGAGACTCAACCCTCAGAAACCTAAAACCAATGAGAAGACCCGTAGGCCATTCTAAGAGACGCCTCTCTCACATAGGAGTTAGGCTGAGACTCAACCCTCAGAAACCTAAAACCAATGAGAAGACCCGTAGGCCATTCTAGGAGATGCCTCTCTCACATAGGAGTTAGGCTGAGACTCAACCCTCAGAAACCTAAAACCCCATATTCTGGGTTTCGAAATAACTAGTTTATACATGTGTGTAACTACCCCATGGCATGTTCAGAAGTCAGAGGGCAATCTGTGGAAGTCAGTTCTCTCCTGTGTGGACCCTGGGACTCAAATGCTGGCTGTCAGGCAGGTGTCTTTACCTGCCAGCCTGAAGGATGGTGCTTTTGTAAGAAAAGTTTACCTGTGTAAGGCTTAGAAGGGCAACCGAATCTCCACAGATTCATATTCACATCTGCATAACAAATCTAACATTTGTTTTATGTATCTTTCCTTGGCCGTTTTGGACAGAATTTTTCCTACTTCTATCTTTGGTTCTGAGAATAATGGCTTTTAGGCCTCATTGAGACAGGCTGAGCCCTGCCCTAAGTTACTGAAGAGTCTATAAAAATGATTTTTTAGATTGTGCCTTGCTTGGAAACTCCACTTTATAAGCAGCATCTGAATCTATTCTGAATGCAAAATCACCTTGACGAACGTGTCCGGGACCACCAAAGAGGCACCGACGAATTCCTAACAGTAGATGGGCTGTCACGCTGTCAATTTATTGATGCAAATTGTCACTACAGGAGGACATGGGCATATGAAATCCTATCAGGAAACTAGAGCTGAGAACCTACTGCACATACCAGCTCGAGGAAAGGGTGCAGCTCCCTAACTGGGACCCCATGAAGAAAGGACACATAGTGCTGCACAGCCCTGTCATCTGGCCACCAGTGTGTGCAGCGAAGGACAGGCAGGCAGAGAACGGCTGACTGTCCCAGGAGCTTCAGGTGACTTAGTCCTCACTGATGAGGTGCCCTGCTGGAATGCCTTGTGACCATCCACCCAGTTAACCGTTTGGATCTGGCCAGCCCGGCAACTCTGGCTCTCAGGTGGCAACTTTCTGCCTCCACCTACCCCTCCAAAGTGGTAGGATCACAGGCGTGTGCACTCTGCCTGTTTTCGTGTGCTGCTGAGGAGCATGCCCTTGGCTTGTACATGCTAGGCAAGCAGCCTACCAGCGAATGACATTCCTGGCCCAAACATGGTGGTTATAGATTTCCTTCTTTTCATACTCTTTAATTCTTTAAACATAGTTTAAATGTTTTGAGTGCACGTGCACCCTGTGTGGCTTGGTGCCTGTGGAGGTCAGAAAAGGGTGTCAGAGCCACCGGACGTGGCATTACAGAGGGTTGTATGCTGTCGTGTGTGCAGGCAACTGAACCCAGGTCCTACACCATCTCCCTAGCCTGTTTTTCCTTCTTTTTAATCTTTTCTGTTACACGATTTCTTTGTTGTTGTTAAAATAATGACCACAGTAACACTTTTGACTGTCAGTGGAGACACGGTATCCTAAACTGCCCCCAAATTACAAGATCACCAAGACATATCACTGCTCCTTCCTGTAAATTAATCCAGTGGGCCTGTCAATCACCTGGACAAAAACCCAGTCCTTAGGAAGTTGCCCCAGAAACTTTAAGAAGTAGTATTGTGCCTGTAAAAAAAAGTAAATCAGGCCAACAGTCTCTTTGGTCATTGCGCACTCTCACCCTCAAGAGTATCTCAGGTTTTCTTCTGTCTTCTACACGGCACACTTTGTGTGTCCTCTGATTTCACTTGACAAAGGACACAGGGACTAGGGGGCCAAGGAGATGCTAGAACAGATCAGAAAGAAAAGCAACTTTGCAGAAGGGCAAAGCGAGGGAGGCATTTTACTGTGCTAAGCCTCTCCCTCAGAAGGGCCGTCCCTGCTGCAGAAGTCCGAGCACTGACAGAGAAGTCTACACAAGGTGCCAAGCAGCACAGGGACCTGTGTCCCCCCAACTGCTCAAGTGCAAACAGCTCGGGATAATTATCCCTGCAGACCGCAGGCAGGCCAGTAACACCTAACCTGGGGCGGCCATTTTGAGTGTCAGGATCACCAAACCCCACGCTGGTAAAGGAGGTGTGATAGACTACCGTCAGCTCTAGATGCCGCAGTCAGCTTTGCACAAGGCCGTCCGTGTCCTTTCCTGCTTTAATGGGGGAAAAGGCAACAAATTAAAACGACTTAAAAGTGATCTGAAGGCATCCTGTTCAAAACTGTGCGACAGCAGGCAAGGAGAACACTTTTTACTTCACGAGAATAATGTTAGCCACCTCCCAAGCGGTTTACTAAGGGAGTGAAGGAGACTGACTGAGTTACAGCTAGAAGCTGTAATTCAATAATTTAAGTTATTGTCTATCTTCCACAGTCACCGCCAACACTGCTACCCTTTGATAACACACAAAAGCGAGATGACATCATTTGTTGGGAAACAGTGAAGACCTAGTATAAAATTACAGAAGACGAGAAACCAGAGATCGGTGCTCTGCATCCGATTCTCTCATTTAATACTCATGGGAACTGCAATGGGTCACTTCAACTTTTTGGAGCCTGACGTACTTCTTCGATCACATTTCAAAGATTTTTAGAAAGTTTTAACAATACAAAAAAGGGCCGGGAAATTTTTTAAACCCCCAACCAAGGTTATTTTTGTTCCCTTGTTCAACCCTTGCCGGGAGGCTTCAATTGGGCCCGGTTCCGGGGTTACTTCCTTTTTTTTGAGCAGATAAGTCGCCACATACATACCCCATCTCCCAAACCTTACCTTTTGGAGGAAACAAATCCTCCAAAGAGCCCTTTTCAGTGATTACTCTCTACCCTCCCAGGCCCCAAACCCCACTTTTTGACAAGTATTTTATTGGAATTGAGGAGATTGCTCAGTAAAAGTGCTCGATGTTAAAACAGGAAGACCTTGGAGCCCCAGCAGCCACGTAAAAGCCAGGTGTGAGCCTGGCGTGGCGCAGGCCTTTGATCCTAGCAGCATTGGGAGGCAACGGCAGGCAAAACTTTGTGAGTTCAAGGCCAGCCTGGTCTACAGAGTAAGCTCCAGGGCAGCCAGGGCTACACAGAGAAACCCTGTCTCAAAACAAAAACAAACAAAAGTCACGTGTGATGTCAACCTCTACATGCATGAACACATACACACATAATGTTTCATCCTTTTTGTTGTTTGTTTTTCGAGACAGGGCTTCATCTTGTTTCAAAAACAAGTCCTATGACAGTTTCATACACATGTGTAACATGTTCTGGTCGCCCTCTCTTATCCTCCCCACCAAGTCACCATCCCGCTTTAATATCCTTTGTTGTTTTTTAATCTTAAAAATAAAATGATTTCATTTCTGGGCCTCCTATTCCATACTTAAATTCCCTTATTTTATGAGTTACTCTTGATTATTTCTAACCAGGAGGGAAAAGTCAGTTGAAGACCCCCTTCTTAACTACCGAGATACTACGACCAGCTACATAACTTCTCTTCCTAGAACTCTACCCTTCTCTTTTCTTCTTTAATTCAAGTGCCTGTGGGACAGGAAGGCCCAGGAGTGTTGAAGTGAGGAGGCTCAGAGAGAGAGAGAGCAGTGAAGAGTTGGGGCAGGTGATGAGCACATGCATTATTTATAGAAAAGGGAGCGTGAGAAAGGATGCTAGGCAGGGAGAAAGGGTTAACTGCAGCTAGCTGTTTCCCATGACCACCATGAACACCATGATCCTTGGCCAGTAACATCCCTCCCGTGTCAGACAGTGGGGGCCTCTCATGTCACAGGCCCCTTAGGGATGTCTGACACAGCTGTGTAGCTGATGATCTGTATCCCCCTATACACTCTACACTGCCTGGTCAGTGGTTGATAACATCCTCTGATGTAGACAGAAGGAGCTCACCTTGCACAGACAAGTCCCAGGCCTTCCTGGGTTTTACAAACCAGAAGAAAGAAAGGCACACACATACTTCCATGTGAAGATGTGTTAAGAATGGGAGGAAGAGTTACCCCTTTAAAGAGACAAGTGCTTAAACGGTCCCAGAAACCTCTCATCTGCAGACCTCTCCTGCTAAGCCTATCAAAAAGCATAACTTCCCTCCTTCCTCTCTCTCCTCTGCCTTCTGGGTAGACACATGCCAGAAGCCTCAGCCCATTTGCCTGGACACTCCTGGCACTGTTGCTGTGTCCTGTCGTCTCCACCCCATCCAGCAGCTCCCAGACTTCTACTGCCGAGCCTGCCTGCTATTCTCGCTCTAACTCAGAAATGGAAACCTGCTCTTCTTCACTTTTCCTGCTTGCTTCTAAGAACTCCAGCTTATCTGGCCTGTTACATTCTTCCAAATCCCAATAAAACTAAACTGTCCTAGAGTTGCCTTCTTCAAAAACATCTTTTATTGCTTGGCAGTGGTGGCATCCGCCTTTAGTCCCAGCACTCAGGAGGCAGACACAAATCTCTGTGGCTACACAGAGAAACCCTGTCTCCAAAAGACAAAACAAAAACAAAACAAAACCAAAACAAACCCCACAAAACTTCTACTAATGAGACTGCGAAAGGGGGGCTGGTCAGCGGTTACAGCACTTGCTGCTCTTCCACGCTCGCAGAGAGCCCGGGCTTGGTTCTCAGCACTCTCACAGCAGCTCACAACCGTGCGCAACACCAGTTCCAGGGGAAACAGCGCTCTCTTCTGGCCTCCATGGGTACTGCATACACCTCATACACATACACACACACAGGCAAACCTCTAGTACATACAAAAATGCTGAGCTGTTTACCTAGCAAATTGTAGGGAGGAGCTGGCACATACTTTAATCCCAGTGCTCTGGGAGGCAAGGCAGGTGGATTGCTGTGAGTTTGAAGCCAGCCTGGTCTACAAAGCGAGTCCAGGACAGCCAAGGCTACACAGAGAAACCCTATCTCCTGAACTTTAAAAATGACTCAGAGATCAAGAACACTAGCTGTTCTTCCAAAGGTCCTGAGTTCAATTCCCAGCAACTACTTGGTGGCTCACAAACATCTATAATGAGATCTGGTGCCCTCTTGTGGCCTGTAGGCACACATGCAGGCAGAACACTGTATAAGTAAAAAATAAATCTTTTTTAAAAAGTTGCAGAGAGGAAACAGGGTAGACAGAAGAGTTTGTTCAAAGATTAGATTACTTTAGAGAAATGGACCACGGATAGGAAAAACTGTCAAAGACAACTAATTCTAGCATGAAGCTTGTGTTCTTCTTCAGTTTCCGTGAGTGTGTGTGTGCCTGTTCATGTTCCTGTGTATGAGGGTGAGCACACTCTACCATAGCGCATGTGTGGCAGTCAAAGATAACTCAGCTCTGCATTGCTTAGTTTGTACTCTTTGCATTTCTGACATGGCTGAACACTGGACTATGAAACACAGAGCTCCGAAACTTTCCCCAGTGGATGCTAGTTTAACCAAACACACAAAGTCAACCCTGTTGGCCAGATGGCAATTAAGGCTTTCAAAGCAAATGTTAAGTAAGTTCTAAAAGGCTATTTCATGCTAATCAATTTGCCAGTTTAGAATTTACAAAAACAAAGAAAAGGCTACTGGAGAGCTGGCCCATGTCAGGCTCAGCCAGCTCCTTGGCAAAAAGCTGACTGGGGAAGGCCAGGCTCTTAAAAGTCTACAGCCAGAAGAGAATCCCAGAATGCACTGCCATCCATATTTATCAAGACATGCCTCCTGTGCTCATGTTTCAGCCTCCGAGTCATTTTCATTCTCTTCTGAAACACAGGATTCCAAAGCTATCAGACTAATTGATAACAAAAAAATTCCTAGAGACAAACGGTGTGGGGAACGGAGGTAGGGGCTTTTCATGAAGGCCAGCAACGCCTAATTTAAATTAAATAGATTTTGCTCTTTAGAGACAGCATCCTAGCGGACAACGTTAAAGAGCCTATGTTTGTATTGCTAAAAAATGTACAGTCCATTATAAGGCAACGTGGCAGGCATTAAGTGGCTAAGTAAATAACGGATCACAGGAGATGTAAGAGAACAACAGCAACTTGGTGGAGACATTCAGGATGGTTCAAAGCAGAGAGAACAACTGAAGCAAAAACGCAGAACTGGGGATGAGCACGGTAAGTCTGCACGCAAGAGCCTGGAGCTGCAGAAGCCCAGGAAGTCATCAGTAGCTGCTGCCATGCTTGGGCATGTCTTTCACACACACGAGTGCATGCGCTTCCCAGAGCCTTTGCATCCGCACTCTCTGCCTTTCAGAACACGTCTGTAACACACAAACGGCTTATAATTACTACCTGACCCGAGCTCCCCAGGGTCTCTCAGCAACAGTTTTCTTCAGCATCGCACAGCTTCCCTCTACAGTAAGTCAAAATCTAAACCACTTATTTCACTCAAAAACTAAGCTACTTACCAGGGATGGGGGTCAACGGGGGTGGGCGCTCATGCCTATGAACTCAGCATTTGGGAGGTAGAGGCAGGAAGATCAAGAGTTGAAGGCCAGTTTCAGCCACATAGTGAGTTTCAGGTCAGAGTGGATTACATGGGACCCAGTCCAAAACCCAAACAACCCAAAATTCAAAATGAAAGTTGGTATCTCGTTCTCAGCAGGGCTCATTACGCCAGACCATGTCACAAATATCTGTTTGGCCTGTGACGAGGCTACCCTCATTCAAGTTTCTGTTCCTCTCACAGGCTGAACAGTTTGCCATTCATGCAGCAGGAATGTAAGGAAAGAAGCTTCTTTTAGGTCAGATAGAGAAGGTTTTGGGTTGCTGTAACAAAACAATGTGGACAATTTGTACAAAACAATTCCCTTCTTACAGTCTGCAGACTAGCAAGTCTGGCGCTGAGGGGGCGCCATCTGGCTCCATCACATGGCAGACAGTGGAAAGGCAAGAAAGCATTTCTGCCGACGCAAAGGGATCTTTTATAATAGGGGCAAATCTCTTCCAGAAAACAGGCCTTTCACGGCCTAAAATATCTTCAGATGATGTTACATTGGAGACCGAGTTTCCCACTCAAACCATAGCAGCAGGGCAGGCCACGACATGTCTGTACAGCTAAGAGCAGAAAACAAAGCTACCTTGACAGCTAGTAGAGATGATGGCCATTTAAAATTAACAAACACGGATGGCTAATTGACACTAACAGAATTACACTGAATATTTACCAAAATGATACCCCTTGATCCAAGAAAACTGCCCTGGTATGATACCAGTGGGATACCCGACTGTCTCTTCTGAGGGCACTAATGTTCTTTTACATACAATCTCATTAAAACTGCTAGAGTATTTGTGTGGCCTGTGTTTGATCCCTAGCACAAGAAAAGAGTAAATATAATCTCTTAGATCAAAACTAAGACTTCTGAGACTTGATGCTTGATTTTCTAGGAACTTGTGCTTTTAGAATAATGTTCACTCAATAAGTTATGTCTAAAGTTAATAAATTCTATTTAGGTATTTAAATGTTACTATATAGTATATAATATACATGAAGTATTTAATTTATATTATATATAAAATATACAATATACTGGAGCCTATACCTTAAAATTGGCATAAGCAAGGGAGATGAAAGACAAGCAAGGATTTCAGTTTGGACTTACACCTGAGCTAGCAAGTCAGCCTCGACTAACAATCAAGTGTGTTTTGGTGTTTTGTGACAGTCATACTGTCCAATGCTCTGTACGCTGACTTCTTCCCGAGACCACCGCCTGGGCCTAGATCTTGCTGCAGGACTCGCAGACAGACAGGTCCTGCAGGCCGCTTCTAACTCGTCTGGGCTGCGGTGAGCTTTCTAGTGAGGCAGCTGCCTGAGTCACCGCGCTCCTGTGGTGACCCCGATAAACACATCAGCTCACTGAACTGCACTGTGGGGTGCTGTTGCTTTGGTCTGTTGGTTCCCTAGCGGGGCGAGTACAGTTTGCTAATGTTCCCAGGAAATCTGAACACAACAATTACCGCTCTTAAATAATCACATTGAGACTCAGATGATATACTTTGCTATTTGTAGAACATGGCTTTGGAAAACACACCCATATTAGGCTCTTGGTTTACATGCAGAAATACCTCTTTATCTGAAGGTTAATGCTATAAACAAGCAGTTCTTCAACAAGGTTTCGCTCTTGGGTGCCCTGTCTAGACTGGGGAATGTTTATGGAGAAGGTGCTGTTTACAGTGAGGCACCTGGCGGGTGAGACACAACAGGTGTCCAGTGTTTTCGTAAAGTCTTAAACGGTTTTGAAGTACCATCACGGACTAAGGACCCACTAGAAATGTTTATTTGGGCATGAAATGTACAGAATTTCATTTAGAAATTTTCAAGCTCTGTGCAGCAGCTGTATCATACACAGCCAGTGAAGTTCATGGAAGCACAGTTATTGCTAACTGAAAACTTCTCAACAGGCAAGAAAATGTCATGTTTTCACTCTTTTGACTTGAAAAGGGTCTGACTACAGTATAATAGACTCGTGGTTCTACAGAAACATCTGGCCTAGAAAGATGGAGAAATATACAGACACACTGTTCGTAATACCATTCCCACCTTTGCTTTCAGCGCTGTGTGAAGCTCGTCTCTTACAGACCACAACTGCTTCTGTAAACTGGGGTAATGGCACTTGCCTCACCACTTTACAGGCAATTTGGGAATTATGAAACAATATTCTCAAAGCTCTTTGAAAGGCACAGATGAAAGGTCTTAATTATCAGTGATCAGTGCAATTATTCTGACATCATTTTTCCTACTTTGAGTTTCCTAAACTTTATGCTTAGAAAAGAAAACCAAAACAAACAAAAATTAAAATATAAATCAGTTTAGCTAACCTACACATAGGCCAATTGCAACAATCAGAGAGCTGAAAAAACACTGTGGGATGAGACATACTGTAAATACAAAGGCTCCCATGTGGGCAATGGGAAACCACTGAAAAGGGATCTGAATGAAGACGGCATAATTTCATCAAATTATTTTTCAAAAATCAAACAAATCCTTCTGTTCTACTTTGAGGCAAAGTCTCAAGCTTATAGTCAGTCTTCTGCTTCAGCCTCCGAAGTGCCAGGACTACAGGCGCACGTGTGAGCCACCACACCTGGCGAAAGAGCCTTTTGGGAGAGGATGGGGCAGTGGTTGAGACAGGATCTCTCTGCGTAGCCCAGGCTGGCCTCAAACTCAGGAAGAACTGCCTGCCTCCACCTCTCAAAGGCTGAGATTAAAGCTGTCTGACGCCTCACCCAGCCATAAGAGCCTTTTTTCAGAGGTCAAAAAATTTTTTTCCAATTATTTTTATTTTACCTTTCTGCCTACATGTGTGTTTGTGCACCACTCTGTGGCCTGGTGCCTTTGGAGGCCAGAAGGGCTTTGTGTTCCCTAGGATCGAAATTATAGATGGTTACAACACACCACGTGGGTGCCTGGAACTGGCCGGGTCCTCAGGAAGAGTGGCCACTGCTCTTAACTATTTAGCCATCTCTCCAGCCCCTGAATATCTTTAAACAAATAGAGGTATCACTCTGCAAGCCTTCTACTTTCCTAACTTATGACAATGGAAATGTGGTTATCAAGAAAAACAAAAATCAAATAACCAAGAAGCCAAAGTTTTATTTATTTATGTTTAAGTTTGTATCTTTACCTATTTATTGAATATTTTGCCTGAATCTATCTATGTCTGTCCACCACCTGTGATCCAGTCCCTTGGAGGTTAGAAGAAGGCCTCAGGCCTCCTGGATCTCAGGCACAGGCAGCTGTGAGCCACCATGTGGGTGCTGGGAATAGGTCCTCTGCAGGAATAGCCCGTACTCTTAACCTCTGAGCTATCCCTTCAGCCCCAGAAGCCAGTTTTACATTTTGCTGTATTCAGAAGAAAATAAACCAACATCCTTCAGTAGCTAATCAGACTGTGCCAGGTAATGGTTATATGAGAAGCTAGAATGTCTTACTCTCCTACAGGGGAGCTACTTCCTGCCACGTTCCTGTTCCGGTCCCTTCCTCTCAGAGGCTACATCCCTTAACAGCCCACACAGCAGTCACAGACTAGACACAGTTCTTCCCTCTCCTGGAGCAAAACTTCTGTTTAAAACATTCATTTACAAAATGTTCTTGCCAAAAACTGTTCAAAGTTCTGTTTCACTTTATAGGACATGGAACAGAAAGAACATGTTAAATGACTGTACGGGTTTGCTCTACATTGCTGTAAGAAAATTCTGACCAAAAGCAACTTCAGAAAGAAAGGATCTTTCCGTTCACAGGGAAGCCAGGGCTGGAGCCTGCAGGCAGGTCCTGAGGCAACGACCGGCGGAGGAATGCTGCTTGTTGGCTTGCTCCCTCAGGCTTGCTCAGCCTGCTTTTTTATACAGCCCAAGACCCACCTGCAGGGAGGACCCCTCCTACAGTGGAGTGAGTCCTCATCAACTAGCAATCAGGATGATGTCCCACAGACATGCCCATGGGCCAATCTGATGCAGGTGCTTCTTAAAGTGGGTTAAATTATCCACATTTAAGACAACTGTCAGAACACTAACTTAGGTACAGAGACAGACGGAACCTATGTAGATTAGGCACTGACAGCAGGGCTGAAGGGATGGCTCAATGGCTGGGAGTGCTTGCTGCTCTCGGTTTCCAGAGGACTCTGCTATTCCACCCAGCACTCACATGGTGGCTTACAACTGTCCCAGGTCATCTGACGCCCTCTTCTGGCCTCCAAGAGCATACCATGAGACATATATGCAGCCAAAACACCCATACACACAATTTAAAAAAAAAAAAATTTAAAAAGGAGAACGTGGTAGAGGAAGAGGAGGTAGAGATAAAGGAAAAAGAAGAGATGGAAGGGGAAGAAGTGAAGGAAGAGGAGAAGAAGGTAGAGGAGGAGAAAGATGAGGAGGAAGACGGGAGGTGGAAGAGATGGAGAAGGAGGAGGCAGCAGGGATGCCCTTTGCCATTAAAAGGGGGAAACAAGGAAACTGGCAGCCAACTTCAACTGCTGGACCAAATCTGCCTTGCACCTGTTTCTTTCTAAGGCTTGACGGGAACACAGTCAGGCACGCGGATTTCCCTTTGTCTGTGACTGCCCTCAGCCTGGGGAGGCAGGGACACCACAGCACACGAAGCCACTCACTGCACAGTCTGGGCGGGAAAACGGCTTCAGAGTGTCTCGTTCTTTCACATCACAGAGAAATGAAAGCTCAGCACTGGACTGGAGGGGTGGCCCAGTGTTTTAGAGCACTGGCTGCTCCTGCAGAGGACCCGGGCTCTACTCCCAGAGCCCTCACGGCATCTCGCAACTGCCAGGAAATGCAGTCCCGGGGGACCTGACAGCCTGTTCTGGATTCCACAGGCGTCAGGCATGGCACATGGGCATGTGTGTAGGCAAAACAGCCATACACATAAAAACTTAAAACAAAATAACACCACAAAAACTTAAAGCATATAAGCTTTTGGAATTTGTTCTTTTGTGCAGAGAATCTAGCATCCAATTCTCAACTCTCATCCTAGTAAGAACTTGTATGAAAGTGGTGAAAACGAGATTAACTTTGAGATCCAAAGATAACTAGTGACAACAAGGGACTAAATCTCTGAACGGTAAACCAGCCCCCATTAAGTGTTTCCTAAGACAGAGCTGCTGTGGTATTCATTTACTTCTGTAACTATGGAAGAAACTCTTGGTTACTTTACCTTGATGCTTTGAGTCACCTCACAATCAGTAATTTCAGTAAAGTTAACTATGGAATAAAAGATCTGCATTCCAGAGAAAGAGAGAGAGAGAGAGAGAGAGAGAGAGAGAGAGAGAGAGGTCATGTTCATAGTGTCTCCTCACAGCAACAAAAACCCTAAGACAGAGCTTGGTACCTATCATAATGCTATGAAGGCCTGAGCATATGTTTATTTGCAGGGCTGTGGTCTTTGGGACTTTAGCTTTAAGTGCGTTAAGTGGAACGCTCTAAGCACAGCTCAGTGGGCCACACTAGTAGGAACACGGAAGACAAGGTGCTGAGGGTGATTTGAACTGTGGAGCCCAGACCAAGAGGTTTCAGAGGAGGAGAATGTTAGTACGTGGCATGGAGACTGTCCTTGTGATATTTTGGTGAAGAATGTGGCTGCTTTCTTCCCAGTCCAAAAATATTCCTGAGGCCAAATTGAAGAGTTTTTGGATTAAAAGCTTTGACGGAGGACATTTCCAAACCTAACACTGACTGTGTTTTGTGGCTGTTAGTGGCCAGGCTTTTGCAGATCTATACTGAAAAGGAGCAAATTGAAGAAGGAAAAATACCAAATGTGCAAGTGGAGGAAAAAAGGTGCACCAGAAAGGGTAAACAGATTAAAGAAAAGCCTGGAGTAAAGGGAGCAGTGAGGCCTCAGAGCAAGAGCCCACCCATCTAAGCTTTCAGCTTGTGAAAAGGGATTAAAGAAAAGTTTAGGGCCAGCGGTGGCAGAGGCAGGTAGATCTCTGTGAGTTTAAGGCCAGCCTGGTCTACAGAGAGTTCCAGGACAACCAGGGCTATACAGAGAAACCCTGTCTCAAAAAACCAAAAAAGAAAAAAAGAAGAAAAGAAAAGAAAAAGATTGCACACATCGCAGGAGAAACTCTGGACTTTGGACTTTTAATGCTGATGCTATGGTAGACTATGGGCACTTATGCATTATGGTACAGCTACAGTCCTACAGAGGCCAGGGAGTATAGGATGTGAGTTTAAGGGAAAATGGCCCCATCGGCTCCTAGGTCCTGGCACTCTAGAAGGGGCGGTCTTGTTGGGGTTTGTCTCATCTTCATCTTCCAGGTTACCATCCATCACCGCGGGAGGTGAGCACAGAAGCTTGAAACACAACACGGAGGGACACACTGCTGACTGGCTTGCTCCCCTGGTTTGCACTCAGCCAGTTTTTGTACACGACTATCTGCTCGGGGTGGAAATACCCACATGGGCTCGTTCTTACACAACCCAAGACTATCTGCTCAGGGGTGGAAATACCCACATGGGCGCGGATATGCTGACATCAAACAGCCTCACAGACATGCCCACAAACCAAACTGAGAGATGCGACTCTTTGATTGAGGTTTCCTTTCCCCAGGAAGGGCAAGTCGGCAACCAAGGGTAACTATCACAGAAATCAAGGAGGCAGAGGGAAAGCTGGCCACATCACACCCGCAATGAAGAAGGAGTAACGCTTGCTGCTCAGCTTTTCCTTCCTTATCCAGTCCAGGACTCCAGCCAGGGAATGGTGTGACCCATAATGAGTGAGCCTTCTTACCTCAATTAGCTAAATCAAGATAATCTCAAAGGCCCATCTCCCAAGTGAGTCTTGATTCTGCCAAGATGACAATTAACAGTAACCCTTACAGCTATCTCTGAACCCCTTATCTTAGCATTCTTGTTGGACATCGATTGGAAGTATATTATTACTACTTAAAGATTTATTATTCAATTAACACATTAAAAGCATTTGTAGTATGATTCCTCCAAACAACATTTCAATTAAATACATTATTTTGCTATAATACATCCATTGAGGAAAAAGATATTGTTTATGTATTAAATCTGATATTAGTTGGTCCTAGATCTAAGTTTGAATTACTGTTAGGTCCCAAGTATCACAAAATGGCAGTACTGTGTGAACAGGTGTTTAAGAGCCTTAAATCAAGTAGGCATTTGAAAACATCTAAGCCTACAGTACTGCTGACAATGTCCTGAATGACAGTCTGGGCTCTGCTCAGGCTGGACTCTGACTGGGTAAACAGGATTGGTAGTGGGTAAACAAAACCTAAACTCAGAATTCTCACAAATCTTGTGACTTGAGCTTCTGTTTGTCAGTAAAAGCCATTTCTTTCCTTATCCATGCCCTGCAGCCAACTTCCTCCAGCAAACAAGCCAGTAACAGATCGAAGTCCCCATATGGTCCCCAGGCTGTTCTGGTTCACGTTTCCCTCTACAAATGCTACCTGTTCCCTTAAAACTGGCATGGTTTCTCCTGCTTTCTTGCTCCTCTCTGCC
>REGO01000081.1:3736094-3772111 GCA_010120015.1 Rhombomys opimus | reverse complement strand
CTTGATATGCCAAGGCTGGCTGATATCCACGGGAGGCCTCCCTTTTCTGAGAAGGATCTTGAAGAGGAAGGTCAGGGGAAGCTTTGATCAGGATGAGAAAGAAAAAGAAAAAGAAAAAGAAAAAGAAAGAAAGAAAGAAAGGAAAGAAAGAAAGGAAGGAAGGAAGGAAGGAAGGAAGGAAGGAAGGAAGGAAGGAAGGAAAGAAAGAAAGAAAGAAAGAAAAAAGATTGTCCTGTGGGCAAGCTTTGTAGGATATTTTCTGAATTAGTGATTGATGTGGGAGGGCCCGCCCATTGAGGGTGGGGCCGCCGTTGGGCTGGTGGCTCTGGATATCCTAAGAAAGCAGGCTGACCAATGCCTGACTCAACCTGAGACCCACCCCATGGGAGAGAGACAACCCCAGAAACTATTAAGGATACTTGCTCTGCTATGTTTACAGATGGTACCTAGCATAGCTGTCCTCTGAGAGGCTTCACCCAGCAGCAGATCTAAACAGATGCTGAGACTCACAGCCAAACACTGGGCTTAACATTGGGAATCTCCCTGAAAAGTGGGAGGAAGGATAGAAGGACCTGGAGGGGACAGGAACTCCACAAGAAGACCAACAGCGCCAACTAATCAGGGCCCAGAGGGGCTTACGGAGACTGAAGCACCACCTAAGGACCATGCATAGACTGGACCTACACAGGGCCCTACAAAGAAGTGGCCGATGGGCAGCCCAGGCTTCATGTGGGTCTCCCAGAAAGGGGAGCAGGGGCTGTCTCTGACATGGACTTCATTGCCTGCTTTTTTATCACTTCCCCCTAGCAAGGCTGCCTCTCCAGGCTATAGGGAAAGAGGATGAGCTCAGTCTTTTGATGCAACTTGATGTGATAGTGTGGGTTAGGGGAAGGGCTCCCCTTTTCTGAGGAATAGGGGAGGGGAGATAGGGGGAAGAGGGAGGAAGGGTGGAACCAGAAGGAGAGGAGGGAAGGAGTTACAATTGGGATGTAAAGAAAAGTAAATAAATAGATAGATAAATAAGTAAGTAAGTAAATGTGATTTTTGAAAAGAAAGAAAAAAAACAGGCTGAGCAAGCCGTGGGAACAAGCCAGTCAGCAGCAGTCCCCGTGACTTTTGCTTAGGTTCTTGCCTGCCTCGAGTTCCTGACCCGACTTCATGATGGACTACGATCAGGACATGAAAGATGAAATAAACCCTTTGCTCCCCACGCTGCTTTTGGTCATAGTGTTTTATCATGGCAGTAGCAAGCCTAAGGCGATGAGTGCTCACTGCTCTGCTTCCTGGGTGTGGACGCACTCTGGCAGCTGCCTCCACTGATGTTCTTGATTTCCTGTGAGCCAGAAGGAAGCGTCCCTTCCCTAGGCTCCTTCTGTCAGGCATTCAGCCACAGCAACAGGACAGCAGCCAGTACCTGAGGAGGCTCAAAGGCTGATGAAGGGACACTTGACCTTGACAAACTAACCCTGATAAAGAAAACACCATTTTTTCCCACTGATACACAGTGCCAAAAAGTGCACTGAAAAAGTTGGATTCTGGAGAAATCGTGTAATTTGTAACAATAAGGCACCTGTGGATCAACTCTCCCTGCAGGAAGCCTGGAGTGACTGAATGTGTGCTGCTGAGGTGGACAAGGCCATGCCAAGACCCTAACTTCAGATCCATGAAAAAAATGGCAAGCTCCAGCCTGCCCCAGCTCAGAAAAGGGGAAAGGCCTTCGTGAAGGGTCTGAGTACAGATACTATTGGTATCTGCAGAAAACGCCCACCAACAGCTCCCTGCACCCGTATTTACGGCCAGAAGACTCCTAAAGAGATGCTTCTACCACAGTTAGCTAAACCTACGTCCTCATCCAGATGTACACCATACACCCCGCCTCCTTGTGCGTCTATGTAAAACTCCACCTCTATAGGCTAAAACACCGAGTTTCTGGGATGCTGCAGTGTCTCCATCAGAGAGCTCAGTCCACCCAGTCCTAGACTGTCTGTGTGTCTGTCCTTTCTTTATTTTGTTGCCACCGTGCAGTCAGGTCCAATGCCTGGAAGCTGTGCGAGGCTGCAAGGTCACCCTTCTAGCACCCAGACAGTATGCTGACGACAGAGAAAAGGACAGGCCACAGGGGCCAGCTGCATAAGCTCAGTCTGACTTTCTACCTTTTCTCCCAACACAAATTTAAAAACATCTCAAATGATACAGATATACAAAACTAAAGCACTGTCTATGATCAAAATATTTTAAAGCTTTCCGGGAATAAACTCTTTTTAAATGGTGTGGTGGTTTGAATAGGAAAGGCCCCTAAAGACTCTGTAAGTTTCGATGCTTGACCCAGAGAGAGTGGCCCTATTAAGAAATATGGCATTGCTGAGGTAGCTGTGACTTGGTTGGAGGAAGTGTGTCATGGTGGGGCCGGGCTTTGGGGTCTTAGATGCTCAAGCTAAGGCTAATATAGCATTAATTTTTGTTATCTGAGGATCAAAGTGTAGAACTTTCGGTCCTTCAGCACCATGTCTGTCTATACACTGCCATGATAAAAATGGACTAAACCTCTAACTTGTTAGCCAGGCCCCATTAAACGTTTTCCTTCATAAGAGCTGCTGTGGCCATGGTGTCTCTTCACAGCAATCAAACCCTAAGACAAATGGTGTCTCCAAGAATAAAATTTCAAGGAAGAATGGCCTGTTTCTGAGGACTTGTGCATTCAATGTGCTAGTTACTATAAATACAAAAGAAGTAAAGACCAAGTCTCTGACCTAGAATTTACCACCTTCTAGAGGCCAGAGGCATGCACAGATTCTGTTCATAGCATGAAGCCTTGGCAGGATGGGTTAGTACCGGAGGGATGCAAACTGTCTGTGACTTGCATGACTGTGCCGACGTTTCCCAGCAGGCAGACTTTAGGAGATCCCTGCTTGACACAGAAACATGCTGGGTCAGCTGGGTCCTTTTTTCTCTTTAGTCATTCACTTCCCAGAATAGGAAGGAGGGGACTGGTGTGATTAACCCTTAAGTCATCTTTTTGTTTAAAATTTACCATTTTTTGCATTTTAAAATATTTATTCAAAGAAGTATACTTTATAAAATTTATAATCTTATTATACGTTAGAGTAATATCCTTTTCTTATCTTAAGCCAAATTAAGTATGTACTGTTAAGTATATAAACAAGATACTGAACTTGGCTAAAAAGGTCTTTTTAAAAATAATTGATATATTTTTATCTTACGTGCATTGGTGTTTTGTCTGCATGTCTGTGTGAGGGTGTTGGATCCCCTGAACTAGAGTTACAGACAGTTATGAGCTGCCATGTGGGTACTGGGAATTGAACCCAGGTCCTCTGGAAGAGTTGCCAGTGCTCTTAACCACTGAACCATCTCTCTAGATCCCTAAAATGTCCTCCCCCCGCCCCAAGACAAAGTTTCTGTGTAGCCTTGGCTGCCCTGAACTTGCTTTCTAGACCAGGCTGGCCCCTAACTCACAGAGATCTGCCTGCCTCTGCCTCCCCGAGTGCAGGGATTACAGGTATGAGCCAACACACTGGGCTCTAAAAAAGACTTAATAATAAAAAATTTACATTTATTCTGATAATTTAATCCATGCATATAGTGAATTTTAACCATATTTACCCCATGTCCCTCTCTGATCCTCTCCTACTTCCTCTGAACACTGAACACTGTCTTTTCAACAAGCCCTTTCCTACCACCACGTCTTTGGGTCAGTGAGTACAAATACATGCATGCAATTGTGGGCAACCACTGCACTGGGTATAACTGGGTTATCTGCTTGAGCATTACTGTGGAGTTATTACTGGAGCATGGGCAACTGGCCACAGCACTGAAGGACTGACTCTTCAGTTCCCCAGCAACCAGCAACTGCCAATAGCTTCTGGGGGAGGGTAGAGCCTCCTGAGGCCCTCCCCAGACTATTTTTATTTTCAAAGGTACAAGGAATCTCTACTCCCTTCATTCGGCTCCTCACTTTTGGATCTGATCTTTAATCCACCCTTGGTAAACCTGCTGTGATGATTCTCTGGAGACTGCTTTGAGATTGCTAACCTTGGTCTCTTCTTTTGTATCTCTGCACTAAACACTGATGTAAAGCACTTTCTAGAACCAACCCATGTCTAAAAGAATGACCTGTGATGCCAGCAGCCCGGGGCTGAAACCCCAGTACTGCTATAAAACCCATGAGAACAATTAAATAACTTATACACCCTGAGCCTCCTTCATCCTCCGTCAAGATGTAGATTAGAGCGGTTTCTTCACAAAGGTTGCTGAGATGTCTAAGTAAGATAGTTCCCGGAGATGTAACAAAATGCTTGGCACAATGAAGATATTCACAGTGCATTCCTGCTGAGCTTGCTCATTATTCGTTCTTACTTCTCCAAGAAACTACTGTTCTGAGTCACCAATCTCAGCTCCAGCGGTCCTTTGGCACTTTTCTTTTCATTGTGGTTACCATCCAGTTGGATATGCACTCTGCTTCCCAAGCCGAATACAAGCATTTACGAAATACCCACTGTGTTCACAGGTACTGCCACGCAAGCATATGGGCAGAAAGAAGAATGAAGACACAATCTGCCTTTCACCATTACAACCAGTCAGACCCGTCACATACCTGGAATCCCAGCATCTGGGAGGCAAATGAGGAAGGTTCTTGAGTTTGACACTACCCTGCATTTGTAAAGCAAACCTAGCTTAAGCTGAACTACACGGTTCAGGTTAAGGGCTAACCAAGGATTAAGGATGTAGGTCAGTGGTGGAATGCTTGCCCGGCAACTCGGGGTCCTGAGTTCAATCCCCGGAACTGAAGGGACATCTTCCAACACTGAAGTGCTATGATCTGTTCTCTCCTCTCTGCTTTGATGGCCACTGCCTGATGCCAGTTCCGCATCTTCTACCACTTGGACTAAATGTTTATTTCTTATAGAGATTCTTGCCACTCACTTTTTTTTTCATTCAAATATAAGTGTGTACAAATTAGTTGCTATGAACACACTGGCCATATTTATTTCACCTTTTCACTTAATGATCCTTACATTGCCTTTCAGATAAGGTCTAACCAACTTTTGTTTTGTTTTCAGACAGGGTCTTACGATGTAGCTCACATTGTTCTTAAATTCTTAATCTTCCTGTCTGCACCTTCCAAGTGCTGGGATTACAGGTATGCACAACCTCCTCTAGTTTCTGTCTAACAACTTTTTAACTTCCATCTGACTGCCAAGGCTCCTCAAACTCCCTTCAAATACCCTACCAACAAACAACTGGATGTTCTTGATGCGTGCCCTCTCTGGATCCTCTTCCTTGCTCTCATTACTTTGGCTTCTGACTCCCATACCCCATTCTGCAATGTTTAGACCAAAGACACCATCCTCATTTCTACAATCCACTCAGATGCCAATCCCACCCTCCTCAGTTTGGTCTTCATCTGTGTCCTATCTGCCCATTCTGGCAGAAATCATCCTTTTCTAACAGGCTATGCTCATGAGCATCATAGCTCTCTCTGCTCCACAAGTGTCTGATGAACTTCTTTGAACATAACTTTTCACAAAGCACTGACCCACTGACACAAAGCTGAGTTTGTTCGAACCAGAGTCAGAGACAATAAGATAAGTCAAATCCACTGCCCAGTCCCTAAATGCAGCCTGAGTGACCAAGATGGTGGAAGAGGTGTGACAACTACAGGACTGCATTAGTCATTCTCCTCATTCCCGTGACCAAATATCTGAAAAGAGGTAGCTGAAATATCTGAACAGAGGTCCACAGTACAGGACATAAAGTCTATCATGAAGGGAAACAGGGCCAGTGCTGACTGCTCACTCCTCATAGGTCAGGAAGCAGAAAAGAGGACCGCTGCTGCTCATCTGGCTTTCTCCCTTATTCAATTTGGAACCTTAATCCATGGCTAAAATTTCCATCCCACTCCCCATCCTCTCTGAAAACATCCTCATAGATGCACTTGAAGATATGTTTCACTAACAGCCTAGGTATTTCTTCCCTCCCCCCCCCTTTTTTTTTTTAAAAGACAGGATCTCATAGCTCAAGCTGGCTTTGAATTTACTCTAAGGGCAAGGATGACTTTGAACCTTTGATCTTCCTGTCTTTACCTCTTAGTGTTGGGATTACAAGTATGCCCCATCACTCAGCTTACATGGTACTGGAGACCAAACCCAGTGTTTCCTCTTTCATGGCTCATGGGTTTGTTTGGTTTTATACATACATACATACATACATACATACATACACACACACACACATATCTATTATATATCTATATCTTGGTTTTCTTTGCCTGAGATCATACACACACACACACACACACACACACACACACACACAAATACACCATGCCTATTTCTTCTTTTGCTCTGCCAAAGACACCATTAAGAGAATGAAAGAACAAGCCAAAAACTGGGGTAAACACTTAGGAGAGGCTTCATAGTTTATGACCCATCTGAACTGGCTGTTTTATGTGGTTAGAGGTTCATATTCTTGCCATCACACAGATGGATATCAAATTGTCTCACATCCATTTCTTAAAAATAACCATTTTCCATTAAATCATCTTTGTGGAAAATCAAGTGACCATGCATTGTGGAGTTCAATTTTGTACTCTAACTCATCCTTTCTTTCCTCTCTTCCTCTCCCTCCTCCTCTTCCTCCATTCTTTTCTTTCTCCTTTAATTTTTAAATTACATTTTCTTATTTCTGTGTGGAGCATGTTATAGTGCATACTTGAGGGTCGGAAGACAACTTGCAAATGTCAGGTTCAATGTATGGGGCCCAGAGAACTCAGGTCCTCACTCCTGGAGCAGGTGCCTTTATCTACTAAGACATCTTGATGGTCCTCTTCTGGTTTTTTGAAGCAGGGTCCCAGGCCTTGAATTCACTATGTAGTGTAGGCTTGCCCGAAACTCACAACAATTACTTTGTCTAAGCTTCAAGTAGTGAGATTATAGGTAAGGGCCAAGGCCGCCATGCTTAGCATTATGTCCTATTACGTTGGCCTATGTGTTGATCCTGTCTCAATTAACTGGATCACGAGGACTCCAGGATGATGACATACTGGTTGGTATATTTCTTCATTAACTAGGATTTGAGAAAACAATCAACAGTCTATTATTCTCTCTCATTCTCTCTCTCCTCCAAGAAGATACATAGGCTCTTTGAATGTGTTTCACGCTATTATGTATATAATATATTGCTGTTAGATTACAGATCTTTCAGATGCTGCTCCAAAGGGTCTCAGAGCCTTGACCACATTCTCCAGTGCTTCCTCTCTCCTCCAGGTATCAATGAAGAACGAATAGGCCACACCCAGATGCAGCTTTTCTCTTCTCACAGCTCTCAGTAGAGCCAAGTCCCCTTGACAGCCACTTAGACAAGTTCCTTACAAACTGCAGAGCTGCAGACAAGTGCTACAGAGTTCACTTTCTCCCCACAAGTGTCACCTCAGCCCTGACCCAGGAACTATTCTCCCCACAAATGCCACCTTATTCCTGACCTAGGAATGCCCTTGAGCCTTTAAACACCCACTCCAGTCAGAAACATAAACAAACATCATGTCTCCAAGTCTACTTGGGTGATATCAGATGACCTTGGACCCATGTCCTACTGGCACACTCTCCCCTCTCCCTTGCTCCCTCTCAAGGGGCCTTAAAGAACAAATCCCGCTCTCCCTGGGCAGGCTAAGCTTTCCTGGAGATCTTGCTGTTTGTTGTGTCAACTCTAATAAACCTCATGGCCAATCTAATTCCATGTCTCTCCCTCACATGGATCTCTCCAACCCTAGAATCTAAGCCTCATGTTCTAGCACAAGTTCTATCACACTGTGACCTTGTGTAGCCCAGAACTGGAAAGCCCGAAGTACAGCACTTTAAGCTTGAGGGAGGCAGCAAGCGCAACGGCAGACCTCATCTTTGCGAAGAGACAGGCGCCCTGCCCTACAGCCAGGAGGAACGAGGGTCCAGTCCACAAGAGGCCAAAACAGTCTGGAAGAAAGACCTTGCCCGTCTCCTTTTAACCTCCACTTTTGTCTAAATGTACTTGTGTAATTTTTTATGGTTTTTTGTTGCTATTTTGTCTTTTTCCTTCCTCCTAAGCCCCCTTTTCTTCCTCCCCCTTCTCCTCCCCCTCTACATCCTCCTCCTCTTCGTCTTCTTCATGAACCTTTCAATGGGTGAGGAAAACATTCTGCCTTTCGACTCAGAATTTACATCTTTCCAAGGTTGCTGAAGGTCAAAATGGGGCTTCGGTAGAGAGTGAGGCCTTGAATGAGTACATAAATTAGCTCATTCATTCTGATCTTTACATTTGGAATACTGTTAAAGTTAGTTAATTTCTAGTTCAGTTTAAAAAGAAAGTACTGTTGTTTAATACACTGCTAAGGGAGCAATGGCAACGGCAGCACCTGACGCCCTGCCTAGCAGATTGATTTTATTGATGCTCAAGCCGAGGACTGCAGCAGTAACAGCCCTCATCAATCTGCAGAGATTTCATCTTGATTTGCATCCCTGATCAGTCATTATGTAAGTAAAGCAGCTGTAGTCAAATTTCCCCTCACATTCTCCTGGGGGTGGGGGTGGGGGTTTAGGCATTTTCATAATCACTTTCATGAAGATATTTTCCCTTTCCCTCTTCCTCAATCTCCTGCATATATATTTAAATGTAAACAAAGCTCTTAGTAAGTGTTAGAACAAAGAAAACTGGGCAGAGCATGGGGAAGGGTTCTTACATGTCATTTTAGGAAATAACTGTGAGATCACAAATGAATCTATTTCAAGAATCTACTGTCTTCTCTACAATTTTATCTTTCAAAAGATGTGAGGACAAGTACCTTCAGTGATTCCAAATTAAGCCTAAGTAGGGTCTGCTGTCGTGTGATAGTGGGTGGTGAATGGAAAGATGCAATGCGCGCACCTGGGCATGCCACAGCACCCGCACAGTGCAGCTGGCTACTTCCTGGTCTTATTCCTCTCCTTTTCTCTTATTTTCTTTTGCAGCTTTTAAACTGTACACTAGTAATTAAAGTGCATAGCAGAATGCAAATCATCCGAGTTAGTTAACAGGCTGTTTCTCCTAAATTATTCTGGAACAGGAGGTTAATTGTTGCCTTGAGTTATTCTCTATTACAAGCTTTACCCAGAAGAGTTTTATTTAAAAAACAAATAAACAATTATACCAAATATCATTCCATCATTTAAATATTGTTTCCGAAAGGACATCTGGAATAAAAAGTAACGAATCCCTGACTCCCTTTCATGTTAATGCATTTAGAATGTCACCGCTGCACTGTTCCAGGGTGCAGTGACTGGGGGGTTAATTAGCTTTAATTCATATATTTCAAATCTTGGTGTTCTATTAATTAAATCAAGATCCATCATATATTTGCCAGGTAAAAACAGTAAATACTTTTGCAGTGGTGACACTTCAAAAATAAACGAAGCAAGAAGCAGGTGTGCTTACAGGGCTGTAATCACAACTGGGAAGCAGAGCTCATCAGGAGCTCCGCAGAAGGCTACCCCAGAACGCGGCTCCATCTTAAAAACAGGAGCATTTAGAGAAAGAGGGAGCAGCTTCCTTCATATATGCATACCATCCATGCAGAACAGTTTCAATAATACTATCTTTAGAAAAGTAACTAGAGTCACTAGTTTCTGAAATTATAATTATCAACATTTCCTGAAATGTACCTCTTAGAAACACTGGATAAATAAAACACACGTTTTTTGTTTTGTTTTGTTTGTGGAGAAGCCATGAAAAAGCAAATCTAAAGGGAGGGGCTGAGAATAGAGAGAGAGTGAAAATCAATAATTCTTGATCACACAGGCAGAAGACAAAGCCTGAGCCCATACTAGATAGGGGATGAAGATGCCTGCAGCCTGGAGAGAGTGCTCTCCTCAGCAAGAGGACAAGGACCTTAGAGTAACAGGTAGCACCTGTGCTCAATCCAAAATCAAAATGCAGGAAGCAGAAAAAAAGCAGTTATGAATGAAATTAAGGAGAGACAACAACTTAGACCTCCAAGCTCCACAAAAGGGATCAATGAGCCAAAGACTGAAGAACAATGTGCTATTTGAGATAGATTCTGAAAGATCCAAATACAATTCTAAGAAACAAAAATTAAGCACTAAATTCAAGTGGCTGTTCTAATTTAAAAGAAAAATGCTACAAATGCCCACACGAAGTGGGAGTTTATACCAAAGAGGTTCTTCATTTGCTCTGTGGAGAGAAAATCCAAACAAGCACACACCCAGATATTTCACTACACAGTGTTCTGAGCAGCAACCCTGCTTTCTGGAAAATGGTTCTGAGTTCCTAAACTGGGTAGTTTGGCTCTCAGAAAAGCCATCTTCTTCACTTCAATGACTTAAGAAGTATCCACTTCGTACTGTGCTCTGGACAGGCATCTTTTTACCATCTGTCAATAGGAAATTGAGTTGGTACTACCTGGTTGAAAAGAATAGTTCAATTTTTTTGTCAAGCTTCAAATAGCCCAAATGATTGCAAAACATAAGAAAATATGAAAACTTTATTAGCTCTACAAAAAGCTAAGTGTAAATCAGAATATGTGGCTAAGGAACTATGCCTGAATTTCTCATCTGTTCAACGGTTCACTTCATACAAATTGTCTAAGTAATGCCAAAAAAACAAAAAACAAAATAACTAAAAAACAACAAAAACAAAGCCATGAATTAAATGGGATTTGGACAAGTAACATTTTTTTTAAGAAAACAGAACACAAATATAAGTCAAAAAAGAAAAGGATAAGTTCATGTGCTCTGTTGGGACCTTCTGACTCTGTAAGATTCTGTTCTAAAGGAACACTGCACAGCAGCACAGAGCTCGGCCTGCGCGGTGCACTGCGCTTCTGCAGTGCTGGGAGCACAAGCGCAGCTACTTTGCGGCCACACCGTTTTGCGTGAACAGCTTTGGGAGACAGAGGGTCAACCTGCAGGGCAGAGGTCGGCTCTGTCTCCTGTTTAGTGCAATGCTGTCTCTGCCAGGGTTCCAACTTCTTCCCCTGTAATACCCAACTATAGGCTGTCTCCGCCAGGGCTCCGACCTCCTCTCCTGTAATACCCAAATATAGGCTGTCTCCACCAGGGCTCCGACCTCCTCCCCTTAATCCCAACTATAGGCTGTCTCTGCCAGGGCTCCCACTTCCTCTCCTTTAAAACCCAGCTGCAGGCTAGAGCTCTTGGTATCACGCTAGTAGGCATGGGCTTGGCTAAATGGCTAAATGGCACAGATGCAAATACCATGGCTGATAAAGTCACTCTTTTTTATAGGGCTGGACTGTCCTGGAACTTGCTTTGTAGAGCAAGCTGGCCTTGAACTCACAGCCTTTCCCTCAGGTGCTGGGACTACAGGTGTGCGCCACCACACCAGGCTAAAGTCACTCATGTTATTTTACTTCTAAGTAGTCTCTACAGGCATCCCAACTCTATGTCCCTACTGGAGAGACCCATCAAGTTCAACTCTGCACCCAACATAAAATCACAAAAAATGTCTGATTTAAGCTTACAAAATATTAATTGCAATAACAGAGAAGAAAGTAACAGCATCATGCAAATAAAATGTCCCAGATTCTGCGTATGTAGGTTTGTCCGCATAAACGCACACTGCCGGAGACTAAAATCTAGAGATCTACAAGTGTGTTTCCCAAGTAGGAAAAACTCAAAAGCGCAGTTCTCGTCTGGAGGAAGCCTATGAGCAGAGAAGTCCAGGTGCGATGTGTCCCATCTTGACTCAGCTGTCCAAACACGTGTCTTTTACGGTCCGCTGCTTCCTTACAAAGTGATTGTAGGTGGCCGATGCGTTACCCCACTGGTAGGTGAAGGTGACACAATAGCACCGGAAGCAGCTGTACACTGGCCACAACAGCCTTGCAGACCTTAACAAACCTCATAAATTCATAGGCTCTGTCACCTCACCCATCCCTGCACTCTGAAACAAGCTGTCATTTTTTGCTGTTCTTTACCTTTGATAAACTCAAGTAACTCAGGCCCAAGAGAGCTGGCTTGACTATGCAAAAACAAACTTTACTGATGTCAACGGTGTCGGCTGGTCAGTGCACACGTGCTGGGAAAGGGTGAGACTGTAGGCACTCGGAATACTGTGCCGTCTCTACTTCCCGGAAGTAGTTTCTACTTCCCGGAAGTAGTTTCTACTTCCGGGAAGTAGTTTCTGCTTCCCTGTCAGTACTTCTCACTTTCCACTCAGCTACTTGGTTGGTTGTTTGTTCTATTGCTACAAATAAAATTCTACCGATTTATCAAAGGGGTGTTTCAACATCAACACAAAAGGCCACAAGAGGCTCAATAATACAATTCCCAGCAAGTGAAAATTAACCAACAGTAATGTACTTTGACATTACACTACACCATAATACTAGAAGGTATACAGCCATATAATGATACTGCTAAAACTTATGGTTCAAATGAACAGGCATATTTCTGAAATTTTCGATGAAAACAAAGTTAAATTGACTAGAAATTATGAAAAAATATTTGGTTGGTATAAGAACTGACAATAGATCTCTCCAGACTTAGGCTCAGGATCTCTAGATTATGCTGACATCTAACTCTACTTTTTAATAATGGATACAAACACCAATATTATCTGTGTTTAGATTTAGCCAAAAGAAATGGTGACATGGCATATATTTAACTTGTCTCCCACAAAGGAAAGCTATAAAACTGTATTTTCAGTATGGACTGGGTCTACTGGCCAACTTCATCTAATTGACATTTGTTAACTACTAGCCCACAAGACCTCAAAATACATCAAAGTTGTTCCTTGCTATCTATGGGAGATTGGTTCTACGGGAGATTGGACCAGAGTTCCCAGACATCAAACTCATAGACGTTCCAAGTCCCCATAAAACGGCACTGTGTTGGCACACCCTCTGGTATAGGTTGTTTTAAATAGTCTCTAGATTTTTATATGTGTGTAGTTGGTGTATGTCTGCATGTACACCTGCACGCCAGAAGAGGGCATCGGACTACATTTGTAGATGGCTGGGAGCCACCCTGTGGGTGCTGGGGAATGAACTCAGGACCTCTGGGAGAGCAGCCAGTGCTCTTAATCTCGGAGCCATCTCTCCAGCACTTAAAGATTTTTTTAAGACCGAAAGAAAGAGAGTAAGAGAGGAGAGAAGAGAGACAGACAGAGACAGGCAGACAAAGACAGAGAATGCATATGTGAGTGTAGATGCCCACGACACTTGAGTAGTCAGAGCTCCCTGTAGATGAAGCTACAGGCAGTTGTAGGCAGCCTGATAAGGGTTCTGGGTATCAAGTGCAGGTGCTGGGCAACAGAAGCACACACTCTCAACCACTTTCCAGGCTCTCTCTCTCTCAAGACCTAAGACGATGTACATTATGTGTGAATAGTTGTTATGTCTTATTGCTTAGGGAATAAGTGGGGAAGGAAAGCCTGGACATGTTTAATACTGTTTTTACAAAGGATTATATTTGTTTTATATGTGTGAATGTTTTGCCTGCATATGTGTATGTGCACTTTGTGTTTGCCCGGTGGCTGCAGAGGTCAGAGGAGGTCATCAGATTCCCTGGAACCATATTTACAACCAAATGGTTGTAAGTTGCCACATGGGTACTAGGACTGCAACCCAGGCCCTCAGCAAGAGGAGCCAGAGCTTTCAACTACAAGAGCCACTGTAGGCATAAAGTGATCGTGTGATTCCAATGCTGATTTCTGCACCACCAGTATCTGGTTACAGTCCTTGTTCTGAGAATCTCCAGTCTCAATGTGGTTATAAACACCGCTCCCCAAATGTCCCCCGGTATGCCAATAAAGCAGCTTACAGCCAATCACTGAGCAAGGCAGAGAAAAGGGCTGGACTTCCTACCAGCCAGGGAGAAGGGGTTAGAGGAGGAAGTAGGAAAATCATCCACGGGATTCATTTGGCCATGGAAGAGGTCCAAGAGTTAGTTATCAGGAGAAGGTGCTGGGGCAGAAAAGCTTTGTATCTTTGTGCATGTATACTGAGAGAAAAACAAATTAGCTTAGCAGTTTAATAACTGCTCAGTTATTGTGTTGTGAAGCTTATTACTGAACAAATATAAGAGTCTCAATTATTTGTGTGATAGCCAGGTTAAGAGAGAAACCAAGAAACAAACACAGTTTTGTAAAAACACTTTAACAAGATATCTCTCTAGGCCCTGGACTCAAGCACTTGATCCTCTAGCTCTACCTCCCAAGTACTAGGTTTATGGGTGTACATCAACATGCCAGGATTCATGTAGACTAAACCTGGCCATGCGATCTATGCACTAATTTACAGTCTGGTCAACCATCCAGAGAAGAAACTATTGGCTTGAAGTATGCTCCTATAATGGAATACCCAGTATCTTCTCAGTAATTACAGGCTCCTATAATGGAATACCCAGTAACTTCTCAGATAACTACAGGGTCCTCCTTTATCTGCTATTGCTCTCTAAAGTTTCAGTCACCTGCAACCCCCAAATACAGAAAACTTTAGAAATAGCAATTCAGATGCTCTTCAGAGTAGCGTGGTATCTTCTGTTATTCCACGTCTCCTGCCAGGAACATAAATTATGGGACTGATCATATATATATGCGTGTGTGTATACACACACTGATATATACACATAAACATATACATACACACATATACTGATCAGTAGCGTCAATTATATATATAAAACATATATATAACATTTTATATATATAAAATTCACTTTATGTATATGTGTATATAAATTACACTTCTGGCCAGTATATGTATGTATGCATGTATATATATATATAGAGAGAGAGAGAGAGAGAGAGAGAGAGACAGAGAGAGAGAGAGACAGAGAGAGAGAGAGACAGAGAGAGAGAGAGTTAGTTACCTAGTTAGTCGGCCAGTCAGTCACTTAGCCATCTTGATTATCAAAATCAATCATTTCAGCATTGCAGCAGTTTTATTCAGTAACTCTTATTTTGCTTAACATTGGCCCAAAAGTAAGAAAGTAGTGACATTAGCAATTCTTTTTTCTTTTTTCCTGAGACAGGGTTTCTCTGTGTAACCATGGATGTCCTGGACTCGCTTTGTAGACCAGGCTGGCTCAAACTCACAGAGATCTGTCTGCCTCTGCCTCTGCCTCCCCGAGTGCTGGGATTACAGGTGTGCACCACCATGCCGGCTGACATTGGCAATTTTAATACAGTACACTGTTTGTTTTATAAGTACCGTCCCTTGATTTATTATAGGTTTTTGTGAACAGAAAAACACATTACACATATGGTGTGGTATTATCCATGGTTTGGGGATGAAGTTCATGATTATTATTATTATTATTATTATTTTTTTTTTTTTTTTTTTTTGTATAGTCCTGGCTGTCCTGGACTCACTTTGTAGACCAGGCTGGCCTCAAACTCATAGAGCTCCACCTGCCTCTGCCTCCCTCCTGCCGGGATTACAAGTGTGCACCACTGCGCATGGCTTGGAATATATTCTTAATAGATAATAGTACACTGATAAATACAATATATATGGACAGCAAAATATGCTGAGTAAGCCTCTCACGAAACAACACACATTGTGCAAACTTTCTAAGGTAATGAAAAATGTTCTGTATCTTGGAAATGTAAATGCAACCAGTATATCCATTTTCCAAAACTTATGAAAAGACACATCGAAGATTTGAACACTTGGCTGGGCATGGTGGTATACCTTTAATCCCAGCACTTGGGAGACAGAGGCAGGTGGATCTCTGTGAATTCGAAGCTAGCCTGCTCTACAAAGTCAGTTCCAGGACAGCCAGGGTTATCAGTGAAACCCTGTTTGAAAATCCAAGACAAAACCAACAAAAAAAGATCTGAAAGCTGGGCACGGTGGCACACAGCGGTAATCATACAAGTTACAGCACACATGCATTATTCCACATGGGACAGTCACTAAGGGCTCCTGGGCACTGCATGGCAAGGTGGGGATACTACCATTTCTTTACAGTTCTGACCTTAAATTTCTATCTAACCCATTTGTTCCAAAATTAAACAGAGATGCCAGTCTTCATAAAATCTTCTAGAAAGGGCAGTTTAGAAGCTATCCTCATTAAATGGGGAGGGGTCAGGCAAGAGAGTCAGGCCACGCCTCTTGTGTTCTGAGTAAGAACAGCCCCCATTAGCTCATACATCTGAACCCTTAGGGAGGGACTAGGAGGTGTGGCCTTGTTGGAGGAAGTGTGTCAGCAGGGGTGGGCTTGGAGGTCTCAAAGCCCAAGCGGGGCCAGTGTCTCTCTCCCTGTTCCCATGGTTCTGGATGTAGAACCCTCTACTCTTCTAGCACCACGTCTGCCTGTGTGCCACCATGCTCCCTGCCTTGATGATGATGGACTAAGCAAGCCTCTGAAGCAGCGGCCAGTGCCAATTAAACACATTCTTTGTCAGAGTTGCTGTGGTCGTTGTCTTCAGAGCCGTAGCGCAGTGAGTAGGCTCCTCTACAAAGCCGGTGCTCTGAGACAGTCGGCTGGGAACACAGCTGGCAAAAGTAAGTTTATTCTTGAAATGCAAATGGTGACTAGCACACGATGCTAATGCGCCAACATCTGAAGCAGACACACAGGCAAATTCGGGTTTATACACACAAGCAAATGGACTCAAATGCAAAGCACACACTTCCTGCCCGCACCACAAGAGCAAAGCACTTCACATCACCATTTCACACCCAGCTCAGAAAAATAAAGTGTTATTGTACAAAATCTTAGCACAGACTTTCCAGGATTTAAACAGCAGCCCCCAGAAGAATGAGTTTATTAATCCAAGTGGCAAACAAAAGCAAATCTCAAACTTAAAGTACTTTGCAAACAGACTTAAATTCACAAGACTGGTGGAAATAACTAACAGTCTGCCCTCAAAACAGTATACAATAAGAGACTCCATCTTCAAAGAGCATCAGGAAAACTTAGAATTGGTGACAATTTACCTCATATAGGAAGAGGAAGCCTCTGCCACAAAGACCTTGCATCAGCTCCAGAGAAGCCATTACCAGCTCTTAAAAAAACTATTTGGCATTGTGCGTTGGTACACTCCTTCGGTCCCAGCACTCGAAGAAGCAGAGGCAGGCAGACCTACAGGGTTTGTTCCAGAACAGGCAGAGAAACCCTGTCTCGAAACCAAAAAGCAACTTTTTCTTTAAATGTGTGTGTCTGTGTCTGTGCTTGAGCATGCACACGTGTGTGCAGGCACCCACGGGGGCGCCTGGAGCTGGAGTCATGGGTGCTGTGAGCCACCTGCCAACCCGAGCGCTGGGACGAAGGGATGGACCCTGTGCAAGAGCAGCACGTGATCCCAACCACATCCCATCTCCCTCCACTCCGTCTTTCTCACTGCCAAGCACAATCCATCCCGTAAATGAGCTTCGGTACCAAAGTTTACCTTGAAGTTGTAAACCCCCCCCGCCCCATTTAAGACAATGCAACCTTCAGAAAGGACAGTGAACTGAGACATTTGTTTTCTTCTAGCTGGAGCACAGAACCACCAGTGTGGTTCATGGAACAAGCAAACTTTTCATCCCCTTCATTTATTGAAAAGGGATTCTAACGCCTACCTATCCCACAACACTGTTGTAGGACACAATAAAGTAATGTACAGAAAGCGAATTTAAAGTACAGTGCTAAATATCACACAACTTATTCTCCACCAACCAATCACAGCAACGAGGTTTAATCTGTGCAGCAAACTGAAGTTGAATGTGCAGATGAAAAACTCCACGGTTACCAATGCTGACGCGGGAGAAATGTCTCTAGCCTCTATGCTGAGAAACATTCTCTCTCAACGGCTCCGTAACTGCCTCTTTAACATGATGGAGAACAGATCCTCATCCAGCACAGGTCACTGTCAGCATGTACTGAGAGCGTGGGGGATAAAGTATGCAAACAAGGGAAAGTTTTAAGTGAGAGGTGCCACTGTTTTTTTTGTTGTTGTTGTTGTTGTTTTTAATATATACAAAATGGTACAATCAGTGTGAATGTGAATCCTCTCCCCACTCTGCCCCAGGCTGCAGAGGTTTGTGCAGTACTGGTTTGGACCTGCAGGCAGTCCAACTCAGTACTGAAGTCACGTGCCAAACTCCTGGCATGCTTGACTGGAGGCAACCAAAGAACTGAAAAGGTGAAATGTACTCAGTAAGTGATACGGGAGCGTGTGATTTGGGCCTCGCATTGCTAACAACCTCAACCGCTTTTTTGGCTTCTTGTTTAGTAGGTGTGTAACAACTGCTGACCTTCTGAGGTAGGAGACTGTTTTCCACGCCTCCATTTAGAGCCACAGGGCGAGGCCACCTGGTGTCATGCTCAGGGAGAAACCGTGAATCACGCGCATGCTGGCTGTGCATGGCCACTTCTACATACCTGATATTCTACCAGCTTCTTGGCTAGAGACGAGGCCCCATTACAAAACGCTGAGCTGAGCCCTGCACAGTGAGAAGCCAGCAGAGAACACTAATGAAGTTGTTAGCTGTCAGGGAGAAGTTAAGCTACACCACCGAGACAGAGAAGAGGGATGGAAAAGACGCTAGCATTACACAAGGAACTTAAGAGAGAGGGTGGGAAAAGTCCAAAGGGAAAGGAGAACCAGTGTGCAGAGATGCCCACCGTAACCAAATAGAAAGGGAAGGACAGGGAGAGACGGAGAGCTGAGGGCCGAAGCAAGGCTGAGGCTTGGTTCCAACATCCTGTTGCTGCCCTCCATCCCTGGACACAATCAGAATGAGAGTCTTATAGAACTGAAAACTCTCCAGCCTGTCGCTTCCACCTTTAGTTTGGGCTAAATCTCTAAACTCACAGTTGTTTCAGACACATCTTCTAACTTCAGTTGTCATCAGAGTTCAAAGAGGGAAGCGCATTCCTTTCGGCTTTGCGCTAAGAAGTGCTAACAAACTCACCAACTGAAAGAGTTTTCAATGAGAACAGTGAGCCCAGCGCTTTAAGCACCTACGCTGTGTACGATAGTTCTCCTTAAGAAAGCATTGTAAGGAGCTACTTTCTGCTTTTCCCTCTCAAAGCTTGCTTGTTACTTCAATGGTTTTCCAAAAGTATGTGCCTCTGTCCATTCACTGAGGAAAGAACGGGAGGAAGCACGACTATGTCAGACCTTATCGGCAGAATCACTTAAAACTTTTGTCTCCTCATTCATTTCTGGAGGGCACTACCCCTTAAACCAGGTATTCTTATTTCAAAGAAAAGTGGGGGTATATCTGATCCTGTAAAACTCCTATCTTGTGACGGGAGAGACAAACCCGATGCAAAAGCACTTCCTGCACAAGCATGAGAACTGAGTTCAATCTCCAGAAACCACACAGAAATGACAGGCACACTGGGCCAACTGCAATCTCAGCACTGCAGAGGCAGAGGCAGAGGCAGAGGCAGAGGCAGAGGCGCACAGGTGCAGAGGCACAGGCAGGTTTGGTGGACAGCCAGACAGCCAGCCTATCCTACTTAGTGAGGTGCAGGCCAATAAGAGCCCTTGTTTAGAAAAAAACAAGTTGTCTAGAAACCAAGGAACAATATTCAAGGCTAGCCTTTGGCTCACACACGCACACACCCTTTAAGTTCATAAAATACAGTGGCCAAATACAGGAGTTATAAATGGCCAGGGATTTAAAAATAAGATTTAAGGCAGCATCTGTTTACTTATACCCTGTTTTAAAGAGGCTAAGTCAATACAAAAAGTTGGCAAGAAGGCAGCAAGATGGCTCAGCCAGTAAAAGCGAGTGCCACCAAGACTGGTGACCTGAATTTCATCCTGAGGCCCCTGGGGAGGAAAGAGAGAACTGACTGTCAGCAAGCTGTTCTCTGACCTTCACAGTCAGCCATGGTACACTCCCTAACCCCAAATGAATAGAGAAACGTAATTCTAAAATTTTAAAGAAGTTCCAAAGAGCAGCCTGGGGAAGCGTAGATGAGGCCGGGGCCTTCACGGAAGTAGGGAATTATCCATTTCAACAAGCGCACTCGCGGCTCTGAGCAGCAGGTCGACGCTTTCACTTTGAACAATTAATAAGGTTCAGACACTCCGGTCAGCCCTCAATCACGGGCTTCTGTCCCAGGCATGCTCTGAGTTTCTCTATGGTGCGCGCAGTGTAAAGTGTAGACACCATGGCTATCCGGTGCTGGTCACACTAAGGTTGGGACTCCACAGAAGCAACACGTTGGTGTGGTGGCCTTAGACAGCTGGGGGGGGAGCTTACTGTGGCATACAGCCCATTTGCACTGACCGAGTAACCTCAGTGCTCACTGGAGCCTGTCAACACGGAGCCCTCTGAAGGAGACAAGACGGGAAACGTTTCAGGTCTGAATTGACACAGGTCCCAGGAAGCAAGATCTTCAGAAGACTTCATAAAAACTCACGAGTTCCTCCTGACTGAACGAATACAAATACCTCTTAAACTTCTGTGGGACATGACTGTGTGATGCGGGGCCGGGACGAGAACTTGCATAGCGTTTGCGAGATTCTTGGCTTAACCCCAGTGCTGCAGCGAAACGCAGCAAAATCACCACATGGTGCACTGTGCAATATGACCTGTGGGTTATAATCACATTATAAAAGTCATTAGATTTCAAATTAACACTCTCAATCTTGTGGGCATTTTGTTTGGTTGAAAAGATCTTAGGTCCAGCTTCACTTTTAGCAGAATACAAGAAAAGTAAAATAGTGCTTCCAACAGACACAGGTTCAAATACAGTGCAAAGTTTATCCTGACCAGTAAGATGGCTCAGCACAAAAGGGGACTGCTCCCAAGTCGGATGACATGAGTTTGATTCCCAAGACCCACATGGTAGAAAAAGAGAACTGACTCCTGAAATTTGTCCCCTAACCTCCACGTGAAAGCTGTGACACACGTGCCCCTGGCACCGCACTGCGCACACACAATAAACGAACACATACGGGGCTCAGAGGTCAAGAACATGCTCTGCTCTTCCAGAGGGCCTGAGGTCAACGCCCGCGCCCAGGCCAGGTGACCCACAAGAGCCTGTGGCTCCAGCTCCAGGGAGCTGAGACCCTCTCGTCTCTGTGGCACCTGTGCTCATGTGCACAGGTTTTAGGTTTTAATTACTATTTTAGTAATTAAGAAAGCAGACAAGATATTTTTATTGCAGAAACTTTTTGAAAAGTCCAGAGAATAGGAACGAGAGACCTCTCACCCAGAGATAAGTGCAATAAGCATCTCTCGTGCCGCCTCCTCCTTCTACTTTCCTGGCCCCCCACATCCACTCCCAGGTTGACCTAAATTCTCCATGTCAAGGGCGACCCTGAACTTCTGACCCTCCCCCCCTTTCCAGTGCTGGGATTACAGGCTTTCATAACCATGTTGTTTATGTGGTACTGAGACCCACACCCAGGGCTTCATGCTTGCTCGCTGAGCATTTCACCAACTGCTCTCCTCTTTCATGTATTCCCCTTTCTTTTTTTTTTCTTTTTTTTTTCCTATGCAAGCACACATACATTTAAAAAGCTTGAATTGTGGTGCTTGAACATCATTTTGAATGGGATAAAATGATATTGGTGGTTTTAGATTATGTGTCTTTTTAGAAGATCTCACTTTTTTTTTTTTTTGCATGCATGCATGTTTTGCCTGCATGTATGTCTGTGCACCAGGTGCATGCATGGTGCCTGCAGAGGCAGGAGAGGACGTCGGATCCTTTGGAACCAGAGTTACTAACAGTTGTGAGCCACTGGGAACTGTAACTGTGTCCTCTTGACTGCCGAGCCATCTGTCCAGGCCCTGTGGAAACCTTTGTAAGTGGGCTCTTCGCTTCAACCCCCGCGCCTCCCACAGTATCAAACAATTTTAACTGGTTATGCTTGGGCCTACTGAACAAATTTTGGAAGACACTATAATAACAATTTTAAAAAGAGTTATCCTGAACAAAACTGAAAAATGTCAGAAATCCATGCAATTCATTTTCTTTTAAAAACAGAATGTTAATATTGGAGTCATCTCTTTTTCAACACCTACATCTCATTAACAGAATGATAAAGTCCTGTAGGATTTTCTCTTTGACCTTGAGATCCAGTGGTGGTTTAAAGGAGCACGACTCCCAAAGGCTGACTATCTGAATGCTTAGTTCCCTAGGTGATGGAACTGTTGGGAAGGAGTGGCCTTGTTGGAGGAGGTGTGTCTTTTGGGGTGGGCTCTGTGAATTCAAAAGCCCATGCCTGCCATGCTTGGTTAGTTTTTTGCCTCCTGCTTATGTAAGGATGTGAGCAATCAGCTACTGCTGCGGAGCCATGCCTGCCGACCTACTCCTTACTCCACAAGCATGATGTTTAGGGCCTCTAACCCTCTAGAACTCTAAATCCCCAAAACCTCTTTCTATAAGTTGCCTTGGTCATAGTGTGTTTTCACAGCAACAGAAAAGTACCTAAAACAGATCCCATCATATGACAGTTTGGGAACAAATGCTTTTAAATGTGCAAAGAAACAACTGTTACCTTAGCGGGCCCCTTTGCCCTCCCTGCCCTCCCTGCCCTCCAAATCTCAGCATCTTGGCTTCATTTTTGATGCAATCCACTCTCCACAATGGAGTCAAAATGATCCTATCACTCACACTGCTCCCTATATGAAGCTTCCTGATGGTTTCCAATTACACACCCTGAAGAAAATTCAGACTTCTTACCATGGCTAACGCCTCAGCTCGGCTGTACCTGTCTGAAAGTTTTGTCCCTGAGATCTTCCTGAGGTCGTCCTCAGAGAAGCCTTTCCTACCGAGCCTGGAGCAGCAGTCTGAGACAGCCCGGCAGCTGTGAGCTTTGGCGCCCTCAGGTGAGCCTGCTATGCAGAGGCACTGAGAACCACAGCGCCTTGCCTCGGCTTGTGCTGGCTTTTCTGACAACTTACTACTTTTTACTGCCCGAGGGTTAAAAATAGGAGAAATATGGCTGGAGGGACGGCTCATCGGTTAAGAGCGCCAGCTGCCCTTCCAGAGGACCGAGGTTCGGTTCCCGCTCCCACACGGCGGCCCACGACTGTCTGTGACTCTAGCTCCAGGGGCCTGCAAGGGGCACACACATGTAAATATAACATAATAAGTATATTATTTGTTTTTTTTAAAAATGGGAGAAATAACATGTAGGAAGTGGTGAAAAAGAAACAGCAATCACCAGAGACCTTTAAAAACATCACTGCCAAAAGTGACAAGCATGGCTTTTCCTTTTTTTTTTTTTTTTTTCCAACATCTTAGTGAGGCTGCAGGGTTGTCGCAGCTCTCTGAGCTTCGCCATGCCTCCCAAGGACAATAAGAAGAGGAAGGATGCCGGAAAGCCAGCCAAAAAAGACAAAGACCCAGGGGCTGGAGAGATGGCTCAGTGGTTAAGAGTACTGTCTGCTCTTCCAAAGGTCATGAGTTCAATTCCCAGCAACCACATGGTGGCTCACAACCATCTATAATGTGAACTGATTCCCTCTTCTGGCAGGTGTAAATGCAGATAGAACACTCATATACAAAAAAAAAAAATTTAAAAAAAAAAAAAAAAAAAAAGACAAAGACCCAGTAACTAAGTCTGGTGGCAAGGCCAAAAAGAAGAAGTGGTCCAAAGGTAAAGTTCGGGACAAGCTCAACAACCTGGCGCTGTTTGCCCAAGCCACGTACGACAATTGTATAAGGAAGTTCCCAGCTATGAGCTCACTGCTCCAGCTGCGGTCTCTGAGAGACTGAAGATTCGTGGTTCCTTGGCCAGGGCAGCCCTCCAGGAGCTACTTAGTAAAGGACTTATCAAGCTGGTTTCAAAGCCCTGAGCCCAAGTAATTTACACCAGAAACAAAGGGTGGAGATGCCCCAGCTGCTGGTGACGTTGCATGAGCTGGTTCAATCAGCTGTGCATTTGGAAAAATAAAACTTTATTAAATTAAAAAAAAAAAGTGACAAGCATGTTAATAAGCTCAGAGAACTGGCTCTGTCTGCAGTGACTCCTTAATTTCCTAAGTCTCTGCCTGGATCAGAAAGCTGAAGTTATCACGAAAAAACAATAAGATGCACGGTAGCTCCTAGAACTTTGAAGCCAGTTTCCCCCACAGCACCGTGTGCAAATCACCAACTGAGTTTACACACAGGATAGCCAACTGGGAGGACAGAGGAGACAGAAGGCCCTCTCCTCTCCAAGGCTGGTACGTTTATGGGCTAAAGAAGTGGCTATGAGTAACCTTACGGGGAAAGGTGATCAGAAGTGTGTAATCAACCTTCCTAGCTCTTCATGAGGAGAACGCTCAGAACGGACCAACAGTACACGGCTCTGCCATACAACCTTCCAGTGAACAATGGGCGGGAGGCAGATTTTTTTCAACAGGGTCTCTCTGTTCTGGGACTTCCTGTGTAAAGCAGGCTGACTCGGAAATCACAGAGATCTGCCTGTCTCTGCCTCCAAGTAGTAGGAGAACAGGCATGCGTGCTACGGTGACTGCCATGCCCGGCTAGATGACTGATTTTTTTTTAACAGTGAGAGTGTTTATTCTAAATTTTGTCCCATTAAGAAAACCTCTTTAGGTAATAGACAAAACATGTTTAGATCTGTCTGCTCACTCACTGTTCATGAAACACAGAATAACTTTCAGCCTTGAGAAATTTGGGCATTCATTCAGATGACTGCATTCCTGGACAGATTAGTGAACATGCTAATATCTTTTTTTCAGGAGTGCAAAGGAATTCTCATTAAAATATCTCTATCAAGACACAGACAATATCCTTCTATTTTAATTAATCATTAAATTTATTTTATTTTTTTCACATAGTAAAATTTTTTTTCTTTCCAATTCTTTTATTCTTTTTTTTATTTTTAATTATACTTTATTTACTTTGTATCCCCCCTTGGACAACTGATTTTTAAAGTACCCAAAACCGAGTGAAACCACAAGGTCCAGTAAGGTTTCACCCAGTTTCACTTATAACTGCTTTCCTCAACTTCCTGAATTTTTTCAACATGCCTTCAAACTTGTGAGCCTCCTACTTGAGCTCCTGAAATGCAGGGTTACAGGCATGAACAGCCAAGAAGCCACTATCTTTTCGTCTTTATTTCATGTCTTTGGGGACTTTGCCTTCGCATACATCTGTGCGCCATGTGCAAGCCTACCGTTCACTGAGGCCAGAAGAGGGCACTGGACCCTTGAAACTGGAGGTGCTGACAGTTGCGATGGAAATAAAATCTGGGTCCTCCGGAAGAGCGGGCAGTGCTCTTAACCACTGACCATCTCTCCAGCCCGAAGAAGCCATTCTTAGAAGGGCCCCCTGAGGCAGCAGCGTGAAACCTCGGGGCAAACATCGCTCCCTGCACAGTCCACCCTGGGGATCCACAGCAGGGATCACGGGGCCTGGGGGCCGCAGAGACAGGCCCAACCCCTGGACCCGAAAGGGAGAAGACATGTGCACACCTCCTTCCTTCGTTTCTTTTCTCCTCCAAAAGTCATTCTTATTGAAGACGTGACTGTTTTTAATTGGCTTATGTTGGACTTTCATAGTGGCATATCCAATTAGCCTGTGACACCAGCTATTTGGGAAGCTGAGGTAGGAACCACAGATTCAAGGCTTTCAGAAGCTTAAGGCAAACTAAGGCAACTTTCTGAAAGTCTGTCTTACAAACAGGAAGTACAAAAAGGAGAAGGCTGGTATGTGGCTGAGTGCTTGCCTAGCATGTATGTCCTGGGTCCAAATCCCTATACCACAAAGCAGGAGACAAGACAACGTATGAGATATAAGAGACACGTTGAAAGACAGGGAAGAGGAAGAAGTTACTGAAGTTAAAGGTACAGAAAATATATTTAGGGCTGGAGAGATGGCTCAGAGGTTAAGAACACTGGCTGTTCTTTCAGAGGTCCTGAGTTCAATTCCCAGCAACCACATGGTGGCTCACAACCATCTATAATGAGATCTGGTGCCCTCTTCTGGCCTGCTGGCATATATCCAGGCAGAATACTGTATACATAATAAATAAGAAAATAAATCTTTAAAAAAAAAAAAAAAGAAAATATATTTGATAGAATTACAGCACATTTCCCAAATGTAGGGAAAGAGATGGGCACCCAGATACAGGAAGCATTTAGAAGCAAAGCCAAACAAAATAGACCGTGCATGCCGCAGCTAAATATCACACTTACAGAGCAAAGACTGAAGCTGTCAGAGAAAAGCACCAGATCACATGCAAAGACAAACCCCCAAACAACAGCAGATTTCCTCACAGAAAATCTAAAGGCCAGGAGGGAGGAATTGTGCATTTCCAGCTCTGAAAAACAACTGTCACCAAGCGTTGTGGATTCCTGCAATCCCAGCACTTGGAAAGTCAAAGGCAGGCAGATCTCTGAGTTCAAGGCCAGTCTGGTCTACAAATAAAGTCCAGGAGAGCCAAGGTTACACAGAGAAACCTTATCTTGAAAAACAAAACAGAAAGAAAGAAAGAAGGAAGAAAAGGAGGGAGGGAGGAAGAAAGGAAGGGAAAAGAAAAACCCCTGCCAACCTGGATTATTATATCCAGCAGAACTATTCTTCACAACTGGAAAACAAAAAAGTTTCCATGATAGACACAAACTAAAAGGATTCATCACCACTAATCCAGAACCACAGAAGCTACTGGAAGGAATCCTACATACTGAGGAGGAAGATAAAAACATTCATGAGACACGGGGAACAATGAACTGTACTAGTAGAGTAAATTAGCAAGGAAATATCACGAAAATATGAGAAAACATCAATCACTATAAAAAACAATGAGATGGTGGGGCAGTGGTGGCTGCACCTTTAATCCCAGCACTCATGAGGCAGAGGCAGGTGGGCCTCTGAGTGTGAGGCCAGACTACAAATTGAGTTCTAGGACAGCTAGGGTTACACAGAGAAACTCTTTCTCAGAAAACAAAAAAAGAGAAAGAAAAGAAAAGAAAATGTTACTGAGAAAAGCAAAAAGATTTTGTTTAGAAGTGTGCCCAGTGCACTGTGGGAAAAGACCGCAAGCAAACACAAGACTGGACCGAATCTTCAAGGTCTGTGTGGGTGGAAGGCTTCTCAGGCCAGTGCTTTCTTTTACATAGTTGCCAACAAGAACAAAAGTGTCACCTGTTTCTCTACAGGGAACTGGTTACGCAGAAACAAGGAAAGTGTTGTGCTCGAGAAATTGAGTATTTCTAAAGGACAAATGCATTGTAGTACAATCAAATTCTTCACATTACCAAAGCAACATTTTCCTGGAATTTAAGTGTGTAACACCCAGTCTCATCCTTTTTACCTATTTAAATAAAAAATACGTTCATATATCACTAAATGGGCATATTTATAGAATACTGAAACTAACATGTTAGCTGTACTGTATAAAGTTTTGCAAAGTGAAAACAATTTGTTCTACTTTTTATTAAATTCTGTATAGATTATAAAATTATTTTTATTAAATAAATATTTTATAGTATGAAAAAAGAAATTCCTAGAATCAAATGAAAATGCAACATATTAAAATGGAGAGGATATAACTAACACAAGCATCCCTAAGGGGAAAGTTTACAGCGTCAAGACGCAACATCTTAAAAATCATTGCTTTGCTTCTATCATTTTATATCACTAAAATTTTATGTACTCTCTAAAATTTTATGTAAACACAGTCATATGTACTGTTAGTGTGATTTACTTGACACAGTAAAATTGTCAGATTCAACTATTTTGTTTTCTATATCAAGATTTTTTTTTCCTGTGACTACATGGTTTGTAAACTATTATAATAAAATTATAAAGCACATTATAATTTAGTTCAAGAAGTAGTAGGAAAATAGTAGGTTAAAGAAGTACTAAATATAAAACAGGCTGAGCATGGTGGCTCACACCTGTAATCCCAGCACTCGGGAGGCAGAGGCGGGCGGATCTCTGTGAGCTCAAAGCAGGCCTGGTCTACAGAGTGAGTCCAGGACAGCCAGGACTGTTAAGCAGAGAAACCCAGTCTCATAAAACAAAAACAAAGCAACAACAAATGAAGACCTATAATGATTTCCTTTAGAAAGATATGTATGGTCTCACAGCCATGACCACATATTAAGTACTTAAAGACAACATAAAATACAATAGACTCTTCCTACTTACAGGCTCCACATCTGAAGATTCAACCAACTACAAAATAAAAATACTTAGGCAAAATCTCTATATTTAACATGTACAGACTTTGTCATTAGTCCCTAATAACTCAGTATAATCATTTATACAGAATTCATGTTTTAGGAATCATAAGCAATCTAGAATTACTTAAAATCAATGGGCATAAATGTAAGTTCTATGCAAATATTCCACTGTTATGTACAGGAAGTGAACATGGGCTTGGTATCTGCGTAGCGACACGTGTCCTAAAACTAGTCCTCTCGTGACCCAGATGGACGGACGTACTCACTCCCGTCAGGATGAGAGGTAAACAGCCTATACATACACCAGAAAAACTCCGATAGCCAAGCCTCACCATTGTATCTTTACTTTCTTCTCACTGCGCTTTTATTTGTTTTGTATTGGGGGAAAGTCATGCACATTTCCGGGCACCTGTGTGGAGGTCAGAAGAAAACACCAGGAGCTGCTTCCCTTCCGCCACCCTGTGAGTCCCAGACACCAAATTCAGGTTATCCGGTGTGGCGGCTGGCCGCTTTACCCAAGGAGTCACTTCACCGGGCCCATGGTATCTTTCAGTCTGTCTCCCCTTTGGTTCAGGAAGCATATAACACACACGGGGTGTGTGGGAGTGCCTGTATGTGCAGGCACCCGTGTGCACGTCCACTATACAGCATGACTGGCTGAATAGACTTCACAATCAACTACTGAAGTCCATTGCTACAATTAGCAGTTTTATGCCAAGAGAATAAAAGGCATTCTAATTTTTTAATTACAAAAAGTCTTAAGTTAAAATTGAAGTCAGTGTAGAATTACATTGGGGAAAAAAACAAACTAAAGAACAGTGTGTGTGAAGAAACCTGCTGGCTGACAGAAATAGGCTTGTCATTAAGAAAAAAAATGTATTTCTAGTAGAGGATATAATGAAAGTACTTGTTTTAACTCAATGGTCTGGTTTAGTTTCTAATTACCGGTTTCTTTCCCCTCTTCCCTACTCAAAAAAGGGCAAGGCAGGCCACATAAAGTCTTATTTGACAAGCATCTGGAGCAGAAGCTGAATGGCTTTAAGCTAAACCACATGGATACTAAACCCACCTGTTGTAATGACCAGAAACTCCAAAGGAAACCAGCACTGGCTCATAAATAAGATCAAACTGAAAATTATTTCTGAGCCTAAGGTCAGAGATGGCACACTTGGTCTTTAGGAACGGTACATTAGTATTATTAAAATATATCACCTCCCATTCCAGAATGATGGCACCCACGGCAGGAACAGAAAGCTTTGTTCCTTCCTGACTGTGAGAGCTCAGGTCCTGCTCTCTATTTGGTGTCGCTATCACTGCCTGCCAGACTGCAGCAATGCAATCACAACTGTCCAACTGCCCTTTAGAGACAACTGCAAGGACCCTGTGGCTGCTTTTCAAACTCTTGTCTATAACAGAGACTATCAAATTTTTCACAATTCTACCTCTAAAAATGATTTTAGGATTAGCTCTGCAAAATTGTTAAATAGAAGTAAAATAAATGTATGCATTAATAAGTAACGAAAACACAGTTTCCAAAGGGAAACTGGAGTTGACCTCACCTGTCCGCCTTTCCCGAACTCCAGCTCTATCATGGCAACAGGGGTGTGTATTTGAGCTGTCTGCCTTGACTGAGACTTGCTGTCCACTCTCCAGCTCAGGCCCCGGAGCCGGTTGTCCCAGCAGCTCTGGTTCATGAGGCTCTCTCGGATTTTTGTCTTATGGCTCTTCCAAAACTTGGAAATGACTGCGGCCTGCTCACTGGTGATGCCGCCTTGCTTCTTGGTCTGAGCAGTCAGAAATGCCTCTAACTGGTTGGAATCCATGTCTGCAGATGCAATGGACTACAAAGGTAACAGAAAAGAGAAACAGATGAGCTTGGTAGGCAACTAGACAAAGCTGCCTAACTCCAGAACATACCGTGATTGAACTTAATTATTGAATGCACTTCCAGAAAGAAAAGCATGGTGGTTTGAATAGGAATGGTGCCCACAGACCCACAGGGAGGGCACTGAGGAGGTGTGGCCTTGTTGGAGGAAGTGTGTCACTGGAGGGTGGCCTTTGGGGTCTCCTGCACTCAGGCTAAACCACAGTGTGGCACAGGATCCTTCTGCTAAGTGTGGATCAAGGTGTAGCACTTTCCCTTCCTCCAGCACCATGTCTGCCATGCTTCCTGCCGTGATAATGGACAAAACCTCTGAAACTGAAAGCCAGCCCCAATTAAATGCTTTCCTTTATAAGAGTTGCCATGGTCATGGGGTCTCTTCACAGCAATGAAATCCTAATGAAGACAGGTGACAAAAATGAGAATGAGTGAGGATTACAGCACAAACGCAGAAATACTCCCCTTTCAAATACCAAAAATTCTCTATCAATAGCTAGAATATAACTTTAAATATTCAGGTTCAGGGGCCTGAGGAGATGGCTCAAAGGTTGAGAGAAAATGCTGTTCTTGCCAATGGCTCTGTACTCACACGTCAACTCACAACTGTCTGTAACTGCAGGGAATCTGATGCCCTCTTCTGACCTCCACAGGTACCAAGCTTGTACATGATGCACAGAAATGCACTTAGGCTAAATACAAACATATAAAATAAATCTAATTTTTTAATATCCAGTGGGCTTCGGGGCCTGAGCTGGAGAGTTGACTGCAAGTCTGAATCTGGCAGTCAGCTCAAATACACACCCCTATTTCCATAACGGAGCTGGAGTGTGGGAAAAGTAAACAGGTTAGCTCAACTTCAATTTCTCTTTGTAATGGGGAAATAAAAATTATTCTAAAGAATGAAATAAAAAAATTGTTCTGATAAAAATCATACATAGCTCACTGTCAATAGGCCTGGCATGCTACAGTGGCGCCACGAGCTGCCCCTAGAAGCACTAAGTAAACGTCGAATGAACACACTACTTGAACTTTGTGGCCTAGCTCAGTCAAGGAGCCCAATACCACTCCTACTCTGACACTGTATATTACCTTACACTTGACGGTACCTTACACCAAACCTTAACTGCCATTGGAGCTAGGGTCTCCACGCTAGCATTCAAGAAAACCCAGTATCTGAATGTGTTGGTTTGACCCAGTCAGGAGTCATCTAAGAAGAGGGAACTGTGCTGGAACGGAGAAAACACCTCCATCAGATTGGTCTGTGGGATCGTTTCTCAACTGATGATAGATCTGGGTAGGGTGGGCCCATCCCACCACGGGGAGTCAACCCCTGAGCAGGTGGTCCTGGGTTGGCTAAGAAAGCAAACTGGGCAAGTCAGGAGGAGAAGCCATAAGCAACATCCCTTGGTAGTCTCTGCTTCAGTTTCTGTGTCCAGGTTCCTGCCTTGGCTTCCTTCAGTCCGCTGATGATGGGCTGAAACCTGTCAAATAAACTCTATCCTCCCCGAGTTATCTATGGTCATGGTGTTTTACCACAGCAATAAAAGCCAAACTAACACACTAAATATATTAATTGTAGCTTAAGTTTACACAGTACTCTACACTCAAAACATTTTTACATCTATTACTTTTTTATACAAATTTTTATTGATTCTTTGTGACTTTCAATCATGTACCCCAACTCCCTCATTTCTCAGTCCTTCTATATCCACGCTCCATTCTTGTAACTCTCCTCCAAAGAACACAAAGCATCTCCCCACAGACGCTGCAGTCACGGTGTGTCATACAGTACACTCTTGTCCACACGTCTTTATTTGCAAATGTTCATTGCAATGAGTCACTGTTCTGGTTTAAGGCCTGCTCTGCCTCAATGCTGGACTGTCCCCAAGACTCCTCTCGGATATTCTGCTTTTGTCCTGACTGATGGAGGTCCTGCAGCTTTGGTTCTGCAGGACCAGCCCCTTCACAGATAGGCTAGATGTTAGGGAGGGCCAGGTCAAAGCCCTGTATCTGGGCCCGGCCGGTAGCTGAGTTGGTCAGCCTGCACAATACCAGAGCTGGCTGTCCTGGCAAGGTTTGGGGTCAGCTCTTCTGCTTTCATTGAGGCCAGCTCTCCCGGGCTGCCCAGGCAAGGGTCTGACAGGCTCACTAAAGTGCCACAGTCAGCGAAGGGCGGGGCCAGCTCTACTGTGCCCGCACTATCAAGGCCCTCTCTCCCATGTGTGCAGGGCGCCACTGTGTGGTGGCAGACCAATATGGCCTCAAGTGGCAGTCCTTACCAGAGATGCCCAGACCAGACCACGGATGCGCACATGGCCTTTAGTGTTATGGCCTCTGGTGGTAATGTGGGCCACAGACATCGACGCAGACTCCTGCTGTGACAGGAATACAGACCCAGACGTGGCCCTCAGCAGCCGCACGGGCCCAGGACATCACCACAGCCTCAGGTGGCAGCTCAGGCCTCTCTCACATCAGGCTGTTCCTCACTGCTATCATGTCTCCAGCTCTGTCTCTGTTCATAGTACACAAACTGCTCCGTTTCTGTCTCTCCCATCTCTCCACCACATGCTTCCTCACTGCAGTGCTGCCCTCTGGGACCATGCTGCCCAGGGCCTGTAGCCCGTGGCTGTCTTCAGCCCAGCCCATTCCTTGTGGCCTGCACATCTATAACTTCTATTGAAATTCATAGTCCATTTTCCATTTCAGAGGCAACATGACAGACAGAAGCTGACAGGTACTGACCATGGAGAAGCCGCTGTCCAAAGAGTCCTCAGTGCTAAGCCCCGTTTCTTTGGTTAGTTGTCACGTGACTGTACAGAGAGGCAGATACTGGCGTCTCTACCAAAAGCAAGGACCGTGGTGATGATGATGGCGAAAATAGTAAGTCAAACTGATACTTTCCACCAATAATGATAGAAAAATGTCACCCCCGAGGATTAGCTACAATGCTTTGTTCAGATCCTTCAGAGACTAATTATCACTATCATCTTTTTTCTAGATTTAGCTGTTGCCAATGAGAAATATATGTTGTTAGAACTTAGCCAACTAGTTCAGTTTAAGAACACACAAGCAAGTTGGGAAGGCGGCATAGTCAAAGCACAGTGTGCCAAACCTCATGACTCTGCTGGACACAGGCAACAAGGAGCCACCCAGGGCTGGACAAGTGCGTAATTACGATGCAGAGCTCAATGTGAACACTAGGAGGCTGAGCTGAGAACCTTAGTAGCTGCGGTCAAGGGGGAAATGACTGAAGCCCTCCTTCCAGAAGTTGCTATGCTCCCTTGGCCAAAGAGGCTGCTCTCTCCTCTTTTCTCTGTGAACTGGGAGGTCTAAGTCAACTTTCCACTTACAACAGGATAACAGCCTTCGAAAATAGTGCCAGAATGACGTGAGACCAGGGGTGTGAACAGCTCATTTCTTTAACTTTTGGGAAGAAAGGAAAGAAAGAGAGAGAGAAAAAAAAAAGAGAGAAAGAGATAGAGAAAAGAGAAAGAGAAAGAGAGAAAGAGACAGAAAGAAAGAGAAAGAAAGAAAGAAAGAAGAAAGAAAGAAAGAAAGAAAGAAAGAAAGAAAGAAAGAAAGAAAGAAAGAAAGAGGAAAGAAGAGAAAGCAAAGAGGAGGCAGAGCTAACTAGAAAGGAGAGGCGGGAAGCCCAGCAGAGAGGACAGGGTATGCTCACCACTGACAGCTGTGCTCTGTAATAGGCCCCAGTGCCCTAGTACTTGTATGTCCGACTACATGCACCACAAAATTCCATTACTTTTCTGTTGCTTTGATAAAACACCAGTACCAAAAGCAACATCTAGAAGAAAAGTTTGTTTCAGCTTACAGTTCCAGAGGAAAAACAGTCTACCATGACAGGGAGACATAGGAGCAGACATAGGAGCAGGGGCAGAAGGCTGAAAGATAGCGCCTCATCTGTAAACACAGGCAGAAAGCGTGAACTAGAAGCAGGGCGAGGCTACAGAGTCTCCTAGCCGACCTCCAGCAACATGCTTCCTCCAGGAGCTTCCCAAACAGCACCGCCAACCCAGGTTCAAATACCTGAGTCTATGGGAGGAGACATTTCTCTCTCAAACCACAACTACTGAGATCATGTGTACCATGGTCCTATCAGCTGGACCTGCTAAAATGGGACACCGCAGAGGAGTGCAAAGTGGCAATGAACAGGCAGAGTACAGCGAAAGACATGCTGCTTTTGATTTCTCGGTTACAAAAATTGTGTGGCAAACATCAAAACTTTCTTACAGAGTAGGTTTCACATTACAGTTCAACACATTTACTGCCTGTTTACCAGGTAAGAGATGCAAAACCTCTAGCTGTGACTCCCAATATCATCTAAAGGCCAGCCTGGTGACCCATCCCAGCACTCAGAAGGCAGAGGAAAGAGAGGAGCCAAGGGTGAAACTGGCCTGTTTGTACAATAAGTTCAGGACAGCTAGAGCTGCCTGGCAAGTCCCCAGACGAAGGGGGAGATCCTGTGCATATCATACCACAGCTAAGTTAAATATTTCTATTAGCATCTTGCTTCACAACACAGAAGCCCTGTACCATCTCCCTCAGCATCCAGGAAGCATCTGCTCTGAGACACACACCTGCAGTAACAGCCGTGGGAACAACAGCAGGACCCTTGCTCTCGGCTACATAATGAGTTCCAGCACGGTGTCTTTAAAACAAACAAAACACTATTCTGCTAGCGCTTTGCCTATGGCATAAATTTATTTTGGTTGACTCTCAATCAAAATCTTGAATTAGGATCAATTCATCCAAATTTTAACACAATTGGAAAATAAACAAGGAACTGCCTTGGGGTTGATTTCAAAGTCATGAATTTTCACTTAATATCAGTTTTCACTTAATTCAAGAAAAGCTTTAGCAGGCTCAGTGGTGCACGGCTTTAATCCCAGCACCCAGGAGACAAAGGCGGGCGGATCTCTGAGTTCAAGACCAGCCTGGACTACACAGGGCAGGGCTACACAGAGAAACTGTCTCAAAAACAAAAACAAACAACAAACAACAATAACGCCTTTTCAGTTTATGCAAAGACAGGAGGTACGCCAACCCTGCTCAAGAACACATCACAGAGCAAGCTGAGCAAGCCTCACATGACTGCAGTGCCCACCTGACACAATGTGAGTGCACCTGCTTATAATTACTAGAGTCTAGAAACCCACTTTCTTTACATGAGAAAGTACTTTTTGAACAGTTTCCATAAACACTAAAATTTTTAGGGATGAGACTAAAATAATTTGTCTTTTGGTTACGTTTCAACTTTTTAAACAGGACGCTCAACATACAAATGAGTCATTACTGAGTTTAAAATGTATGAGCTCCCATTATAGCACAGCTGTACATTAACGGCACTTGTTGCACATATAGGTACAAACCTAAATATACACACGCATACACATACATACATACATACACATATATATATATATATATATATATATACGCATACAATAATGCTTGAATAGTTACATCTTAAATAATCTAAAATTACTTTGGTTTTCTTTTTTGTTTGTTTGTTTGTTTGTTTTGGGAGCGTTCGAGATAGGATTTCTCAGTGTAGCTTTGGCTGTCCTGGATTCACTTTGAAGACCAGGCTGGCCTCAAACTCACAGAGTTCTATCTGCCTGTCTCTGCCTCCCCAAGTGCTGGGATTACAGGCATGCGCCACAGTGCCTGGCTTGGTTTCCTTTATTTTCATTTCTATTTATACCATGTTAATTTGTTTCTTAAAAAATTCTAACTAGGGCTGGAGAGATGGCTCAGAGGTTAAGAGCACTGGCTGCTCTTCCAGAGGCCCCAAGTTCAATTCCCAGCAACTGCATGGTGGCTCCCAACCATCTATAGTGAGATCTGGTGCCCTCTTCTGGCCTGCAGACAGAACACTTGTACACATAATAAATAAATCTTTAAAATTTTTTTCAAACTATATTTTGTGTGTGTGTGTGTGTGTGTGTGTGTGTGTGTGTGTGGTGTGTGTGTGTGGTGTGTGTGTGGTGTGTGTGTGTGTGTGTGGTGTGTGTG
>REGO01000081.1:3688133-3735669 GCA_010120015.1 Rhombomys opimus | reverse complement strand
GTGTGTGTGTGGTGTGTGTGTGTGTGTGTGTGGTGTATGTATGTGTGTGGTGTGTGGGTGTGTGGGTGTGGCAGCAGTGATCATGCAAGCACGTGTGGCGGCTAGAAGGGAAAGTACAAGGCTGGGTCAATGTCAGGTATCTTCCTTAACCACTCTCCACCTTCTGTTTGAGGCAGGGTCTCTCACTAGCCCTCGAGCTCCCCGATAGACTGGCTGGCCAGCGAGCTCAAGGAGTCTGTTCCACCGCCACCACCTCCTCCACACTGCAGTTACAAAGGCATGCTGCTGCGCATGGCTCGTCACATGGACACTGGGACCTGGCTCCTCGTGCTAAAATATCAGGCACTTGACCAATGGGCCATCCTCTTCTGTAAGCCACTACTTACAAAAGAATCTGCTGTAAGGATATGAACAGTCTTAGAAAACTGTTAAAATTAAACAGGGGGCTGGAGAGGTGGCTCAGAGGTTAAGATCCTCGCCTGCTCTCCAGAGGTCCTGGGGTTCAATTCCAGCACCCACAAGGTAGTCTGTGACTCCATTCTCAGTGGATCCAACGTCCTCGGCTGGCCTCCCTGGGCACCCGGCATGCAAGTGGTGCACAGACATTACACACAGAGAAAACACTCACATACATAAAAGAAATAACAATAATTTTAATGAATACAAACATGGGTTCAGACCTGCTGAACCTGAAGCAGAAGCTCTAGCGACCAGGTCAGACTCCTCTGACAACCTTCTGCCTCCCACACCGAAACCCAAGCCACACCAAGCTGTTTGTGATCCCCATACCTGCATTCCCAAGGGCGGCGTCTTCCCACGTGCCTCTGTGCTACTGCGGCTGCCAAGCTGTCCTTCTGTCACCCCCTCACCTCACGAGCTTCTTCCTGTTCACCCGGGGCTCTGTTCAAACATGTCTTCCCAGGGTCCTCCTCCCCTAATAAGGTAATTGGCCTCTTCAGTTCTCCAAATGCCTTACTACCCCTATCACCACACTTCGCTCAGCAGCATGAATCTGTTTACAAGCCTCTCTTCCCCAGCAAACTTTTTACCCTGTCAAACAGTCTAATCTTTGAGGCTGTTTATACATATACAGCGTCTACCACAGTTGTCTGACATAGGGCTGAAACTCTAACAAGCACCCACATCTGAATGAAAGGTACCAGAATCCCTCAACTGTAAATCTCACGGCTTTCATTACATTTCAAAGAAACACAAACTCATATGCAAATGTCCGACTGTATAAGAAAACCTGTGAGATCTAAGACTATGCAGTTTCCCTTGACAGGACAACAAAAAGCACAATTCAAAAAGAAAAACTGCACTCATCAGAATAGCTTTCTATCTGAAGAAGGAGCACGCTTGCTTCAGCAGCACAATACAGAAACTGGAAGAAAGGCTGAGTGAGCTGTGAAGACACAACAAAGGACTTAGTTTCCAGTGTGTAAAGGCTTTCCAACCTCAACCAGGCGGGCAAGGCGGTTCAGGGGTAGGAGTACTTGTGGCACACCCCTGGTGGCCTGAGTCTGATCCCAAGAACCCACACAAAACAGAGAGCAAACTCCACAAAGCTGTCTTCTGACCTCTACAGGCATGCCGTGGCGTGCACATACTTCATGTACACACGCAATGTTTTTGTTTTTTTAATTTTTCAGTTGTATGTTGTATAGGTGTTTTGCTTGCATGCGTATCTGTTCACCACATGCATGCTGCCCCCAGAGGCCTGAAGAGGCATCACATTCCCCGGAGCTAGCATTACAGGCAGTGCACATCTCAATGGGGCCATGCTAGGGATCCAATCTGAGTTCTCCACAACACTGCTCTTGACTCCTGAGTCATCACTACAGCCCAATGTTTAAAAAAGAGACCACTAGAAAATGGACAAAAGTCATGGGAGGGATTTCACCACAAGAACAGCATAAATAGTAAATAAGTACATGAAAAAATGTTTTCCATCATTAGCTATTAGAGAAATATGTATTAAAACTATGGGCTATCACTACTTAACTATAAAATAGCCAAAATTTAAGTACAATGACAAGACTAAATGCTGGCATGGTGTAGAGAAACTGGGTCACTCAGACATTGCTGGTGGGGATGGAAATGATACATCCACACAGAAGAACAGTTTTTAAAATTCATTTAGAGGGCTGGAGAGATGGCTCAGAGGTTAAGAGCACTGGCTGTTCTTCTGGAGGTCCTGAGTTCAATTCCCAGCAACCATATGGTGGCTCAGAACCATCTAAAATGAGATCTGGTGCACTCTCCTGTCATGCAGGCAAGACATTGTATACAGAATAAATAAATAAATAAATAAATACTTTTAGAAACAAACAAAAAAAAATTACCAAATGACTCAGCAGTTGTATTCTTGTGACATTTAGTCCACAGAAATGAGGACTCAAATCCTACACATAAATGTTTCTGGTAGTTTTTCTTTCTTTCTTTCTTTCTTTCTTTCTTTCTTTCTTTCTTTCTTTCTTTCTTTCTTTCTTTCTTTCTTTCTTTCTTTCTCTTTCTTTCTCTCTCTCTCTCTCTCCCTCTCTCCTTTTTTCTTTCTTAAAGATTTATTATTTTATACAGTACTCTTGACTGCATGTATGCCTATACACCAGAAGAGGGCACCAGATCTCATTAAAGATGGTTGTGAGCCACCATGTGGTTGCTGGGAATTGAACTCAGGACCTTTGGAAGAACAGCCAGTGCTCTTAACCTGAGCCATCTCTCCAGCCCTATAGTTTTTCTTATAATCGCCCCAAACTAGAAACAAACCAGAGTACTATACAAATGAATGACCACTGTGGTAAATTTAAAAGGTATGTCTGAATAAATGATTATTAGGCTGTAAGTATTACAATAGTATTATTTAACCTGCTACCACAATCAAATAAAACTTAGACACCTGTTAGATTCTATAATTGCCTTATTTACCTTGGGCTGGGCCTAGCTGTCTCAATGACCTCCCAGCCCAAATCCTCTCTCTATGGCAACTACCTTCCATTAGACGTTCACAGGTAGCAGCTGTGTCTGTGATGCCTGCAGCACGAGGGCTAAGTTAGCACGGGTGCGAACGGGTAAGGCAAGGTTTGGGGAATAAAACCACCTTTACTAAGGAATTTCTACACACACATACTTTTAGTGAAAAGTTTGAAAATGGCTTGTGTCTCCTGGTAGACCATAGCAGCGGTCAGCTATGTTAAGTGTTTAGTTTGTCTCCTGCCTGCCTGAAGTAGGATATCTTTTGTTTGTTGGCATGTTTAAGTGTTTTTCTTAAATAGACTTATAGGAGACACTTTTGACCCAGGAGTTTTTAGGTTTTCAGCCTGGGTTGTCTTGCTGGGAGTTTATTCCCCTTGCCAAACTATGGTAAAGTATGATTTTAAGGGTGTGGACATACTAATTCAGTTGGGTGCCATTTGTTGTAGTAAATAAAATGCATGTTGAGCTAAATTGTTTATTATTTGTCTTATAATTATTGCAGCAGTATTATTTAACCTGCTATCACGATCAAATAAAACACAGACACCTTTAAGATTTTATACTTTCCTTATTCACCTTGGGCTAGGCAGATATTTCAACCTAAGCTGTCTCAATAACCTCCCAGCCCAAATCCCAAGCCTTATCCACTCTTATCTGAGTTACCTTCCATCCATAATCTTATATTTTTCATCTTGATGTTTTCTCCATCCATGCCATCCTCAGAGTCCTTCCTCCCGGTTCTGTGGTTCCTTCTCCACAGTAACCCATACTGGCATCCTTCTTCCTCTCTTCCTGTCTTCTCTTCCCATGATTCTCCTGAACCCAAGCCCAGGAACCTTAGCCACACCCACCCCATTCTGCTCTGCCCAGGTTTTAGGCCTTTTAATCAACCAATCAGGCAAAATGCCTTAGGTATATCCAGGCAGTAGCCAGATCTTGAGGGCCAGTGATTAATATCAAAATACAAGCATCAGACCAACCCCAACAAATGGCTAACATATATGTACACATATGTATTGTATGGATTATACTAGTTAGTTTTATGGCAGGTTGACACAACCTAGAGTCATTTGGGGAAAGGGAACCTCAGTTAAGAAAATGCCCCCAGCAGATTAGTTTGTGAGCAAACTTATAGGCAATTTCTAGAATGACGGTTGATGGGCCCGGCCCACTCCGGGTGGGCCCACACCTAGGCTGAGGGCCCTGGGGTGTATGAAAAAGCGATCTGGGCAAGCAGTGAGGAACAAGCTAGTAGTGAGCATTCTCCATGACCTCATCAGTTTGTCTTGCCTTCCTGCCCTGGATTCCCTGGAATGTGGGCTGGAAGCTGTAAGATGAAAATTGATTTTGATCTTGGCGTTTACCACGGCAGCAGTAACCCTAACTACGGCAATATGCATTGTTGAAATGTCAAACACACAGAACTTTGCACACTACTGTACGCTAATAATAAAGCTTCAAAAGTGGGCTGGGGCCCCCTGGGGACTTGCTCCTTGAAGGAGTGCTTCCCTAACATCATACAACCCTGGATTCCAGACTCAGCACCACCCAAGACCCAACGCGGCAGCGGTGGCAATGCTTGTCTGAATCCCAGTACTCAGGAGGCAGAGGCAGAAAGTTTGGAAGTTCAGGTTCCCCTTCATCCATATTAGTGATCTCCAGACCAGCAAGGGACACAAAAGACCCTGTCTCCAAATGAAAGAATCCAAAAAGAAGCAAGAGTGCAGCTCTGCAACCAGGAGGCGGACCACGCATGCAAGAGCAAAGAGCTTTATTCGGGCTTAAGTCCATCTCTCCACCATCACCAATGAAGTGGATCAGAGAGGACAGCCCCGAGCAGCTACACAGCAGAGTTTTTATTGGGGTTGAGGAAGGACAGGGAATTTCCAGCTTAACAGTTACATGACTGGATGACATTCAACAAGGGCAAGCTTGTTACAGAGTGATTAGCTAACTAACATTGAGTGAGCTATCTATGGACCTCAGGAATGTTAGGTATTTTCTGTGCCATCAAATGTTCTACTACAAGGTAGGTGGGCTACCCGGCACAGATGCCCCACTCTGAGATAAGATTCCTTCCTATTCTTGTGGTTATCCTCAGGCTGTTCCTTGGGCAGGGAATCTTATGACCTCGTTTCTCGAATCGGTGACCTATGGCTTAATTCCCGGTGACTTTGGGGTAGGGTCACTGGTGACTTTTGTTTCTGGGATTGGTGATGTATGGATTGGGGACCTTTGGGAATGTCAGGCCTGGTTCTCTCAAGCACAGGCTTAGCATCTGTGAGGCCTGGGTTCAAGTCCCTATGAGGGAATAAGAAGGTAGGGAGGAAAGGCCCTTTAAGAGCTTTTGGACCTCCAGATTTAGGTTCTAATTCTTCAATATGGTGTACAAGGTCTGTAAAAATCAAAGCCTTATCTTTTATAGTTGTTTCTCTTCACCTCTCCACAGTTGTCATAGTCTCCCACTCACTTCTTCTTCCCTCCTATAATGAACCCCTATTTATCTCCTAAAATTAGCCATTCTATCCCTATCCTATGAAACTCTGCCTAGAAAATCCTATCTGCTCTTCTTTCATCCCTACTCCTTGCTGATATCACTTAATTCAGGCTTTAATGCAGATCTTATTTTAGCTTGGTATAAAATCCAAAATCCTATAATCCCAGCACCTGAGATGTTGAAGCAGGAGGACTGGGAGTTCAAGGCCAGCCTGGGGCTATATGAGACTCTGTCCTATTAAAACAAAACAAATATAGAATCTTACTTTGCATAGGATACCTTCCTCGACCCTTCAAACCTGGGACGGGTTTCTTTCTAGACTTTACAATAAATTAGTAGAGACAGACACAGAAGAGAACAGAAGGGAAACAGACAGAGCTGGAAGTAGGAGAACTGTGTGTAAGAGACGGTATGACAGAGAAGCTAGGGTAAGTTCAGCTGAGCTAGCTGAGAGACTGCCCAAGGTAAAGGCCAACATTTTTAAACCACACAAGGTCCACAAAAGCCTCACAATAGTCTACAGGACAGCCAAGGTCAACAGAGTAAGTTCCAGGACAGCCAAGGCTACACAGAGCAACCCTTTCTCAAAAAAGACAAGAGTGTAAGGACTCTACTCCAAATTCTACTTTTTAATCCTTTTAGTCTGATAGTAGGTGCCTATGAACTATGAAAAATAGTAAAAAGATCAAGATCAAGAGTGAGGTAGTGATGAACAGATGAGTCCCATGGGATTTTTAGGGCATAAAACTATTTTGAGGAATGTATAGATACATGTCATTGTGTCTATCAAAACACACAGAACCACCTGGAGTGGTGTTTCACAGCTGTAATGCGAGCACTCAGGAATCTGAAGCAGGTGGATCTCTGAGTTTGAGGCTGTCTTGGTCGACATAGCAAGTTCCAGGCCAGTCAAGGCTACACTGTCTCAAAAAACAAAACTAAACAAGAAACAAAACCATAAAATAGGTTTAGCGATATGTCGGTTCACCCACTGTAACAAACATTGAATGTGGATTAGGATGTTAACAACGCAGAGAGCCAGTGCGTATGTGTATAGGGTGGGGGTTAAATGATGACAGACAAGAGATATTTGTGGACATTTCCTTCTTAATTTTGCTGTGAATCCAAAACAGTTCTAACAAAGTCTGCTTTCAAAAACTGAGGACTGGAGATGGCTCAGTGGTTAAGAGCACCAGCTGTTCTTGCAGAGGACCTGGGTTTGGTTCCCAGCACCCATACAGCAGCTCACAACCATCCATAACCCCATCTCCAGGGGGCTAACACCCTCTTCTCACTTTCTTGGACACCAGGCATGCACATACATACGTCAGCACATGCATGCTGGTAAAATGCTCATACAGCTTTGTTTTAAAAGCAATGCCTCGAAAAATTGTAAGTGAATGGGGAAGTGCGGCCGTGCCTCAGTAACAGAGCGTATTCACAGACCCTGAGCTCAATCCATAGCACTGCACACAGAAAAAGTAAAAAAAAAAAAAAAAAGTTCACAAAAAAAGGCAGATATGATGCTCACATTTTTGGAAACGCGATGCTTCTCAAGAGGCTTGCACTCAAAGCCCGGGTGGGGACTACGCACAGCATAACGGAGAGCTGACGTTACTCTCAGTCAGCAGCCAGAGCCAAGCTGCTGGCCATCTGCAGGGGGTGCGTTTTTGGAAGAGGATCCTCCAGGCCCCAGATGAGGGAACTCAGACCCATAAAGAAAAATACATGATGGGCGTAATGGAGCACATCTTTAATCCCGGCACTCAGGAGGCAGACACAGGCAGATCTCTGTGAGTTCCCAGTCTGGAGTTGAAGGACAGCCAGGACTACATGGAGAAATCCTACCTGGAACACAAAAGAAAGAGAGGGAGAGAGGGATGGAGGGAGGGAGGAAGGAAAAGAAAACCAGAAGAAAAGTAAAAAGGACAGTACAGTCACCTCTGGGCACTCCCCGAAGCTCTTCCACAGTGCTGTTCTTAACTACCCAAAGCTTCCATTTCAAATTCTTACCTGGGATCTCTGTCTTGCAACATTGCTGATGAAAGTTGGGCTTCTATGCTGAAATAAATACCGCAATCAAACGCAGGCGGCCACAGATGAACACTGCTCACCGGCTCACTCCCTCAGGGCCTGCTCGGCCTGCTTTCTTATCCCTCCTAGGCCCACCTGCTGGGGTGGCACTAGCCTAGGCCTTCCCACGGCAATCACTAATAGAAAAATGTCCCCACAGACTTGCCTACCAGCCAATGCAACTGGGTCATTTTCTAACTGGGCTTCCTTTTCCCAGACTCTAGCTTGTGCTGCTGCTTTTAAAGAGTCTCGCTATGTAACTCAGACTGACTTAAACTTGAAATCCTTCCGCCTCGGCCTTGCAAGTGCTGGGCTTATCCACACGGACCACTCTGTCCACGTGAGAGACATGTTTTCCAATTGTGTTGGGTTTTGTTTTCTGTTCATGTGTCGCAGACTAGCCTAGAACCCCCTACTGTACTTCCAGGATGACTTTGAGCTCCTTCTACTACCTCCTCAGTGCTGGGACGACCGGAGTGCCCCACCACAGACACCACCACTCTCTACGCATATTTTATTCTTATTTTGTATGAGAAAAATAAAACAAAATTAAAAAGAATTATCAAATTTCAAAGGAACTAAAAGAATGCAAATGAACTGTAACTGTTGAGAGGGCGTGGCTAAATGAGCAAGACCGACTTCACGTCCAGCTTCATTTTCTTGCTGAGATACTAACAGGCCTAAGCAGCTTTCTGTTCCTCAGAAAAAGAAACTGCAGTTAAGGAAAAACCACCGAAACAGGTTCAGCCAGGGCATTTGGCCTGGGGAGATAAGGTTGCTTAGCTACAGGCCTGAGAAGCCCCTGTGCCCTGATCAGAGTCACATAGCCTCCACAGGCACAGGCCAAGCTGACTGGAGTCACACAGGCCCATCGGCACCTACCAGTTTGGGCCAGCTTGAAGTGGTCTAGAGAGCCCCTAATCAAGCTTTAGCCTATCCTCGTGCCCTTGCTTTTGACCGGTGCCAATCAAAGTAAAGCTGACCTAGCTGTCCCTGAAATTCCCCTAGCTGACTTTATATAGAGCTTGTGTGATCATCTGGGGTCGCCATTCTGCCTGGATGGTGAGCCCTGCATGCTGGACTTCTGCAGATTGAACGCCTTTTGTTGCTTGCATGCTACCCGAGTTTGGGGTTGTCCTTTCAGTGTATTCCCGACCCTAACACTGTCATGTTGTGAGGTAACTCAAGTGGCCTGCCCTCCGAGGCCTTTAGGGTTCTGACAACATCCTATGTCACCACCTGAGCCAGGTGCTCCAGATATAACCCGCCTGCCACTCCCACACGCTCTCTGTCTGCTTCGGTTCCCTTCCCCTTCCCTCCTCTCTGACGCTTCTCTCTCAGGGCCCCCCCCCACCACGCTCCTCCTCCTCTTCTCCTCTAACTCCTCTCCCTTTTCCTTCCCCCAAATAAATCTCTTCATATCCAGATCTGTTGAGTGTGTGGCATTTTTAAGTATATCCTAACAATAACTTCAGAAACTTTTTTACATTTATTATTTGTTGTCCATATGCAAGAGGACCTCAGAGCACAGCCTGCCACAGTCAGTCCCCTCCTTCTCACACGGGCTCCAGGGAGCAACCTCGGGTCTTCAAGCTTGACAGCAAGTCTTCCTACCCACTAAGCCATCCTGCCAATCCTGTAACTTAAGAATTTTAAACTATGAGGCTGGGGACATGACTTAGCAGTGAAGAGCACTGGCTGCAAGAGAGCCTGGGTTTGATTGCCAGCGCCCAGGTGATGACTGCAACAGTGTGTAGCTCCAGTTCCAGGGACAATGACCACTTCTGACCTGTCTGCACCAGACATGCAAGAGGTGTGGACAGCTATGCTGGCAAAACATCCATACATGTAAAATTAAAATAAAAAAATTTTTTAAATTTTATCTTGATAACTTGCATTACTGTGAAGAGATACCATCCATGACCACAGCAACTCTTATTAAAAAAAGCACTTGATTGGGCTGGCTTACAGTTTCAAAGTCCATTATCATCACGGCAGGAAGCATGGCAGCGTGTAGGCAGACATGGTCCTGGAGAAGTAGCTGAGAGTTCTACATCTGGATCCATAGACAGCAAGAAGAGAGAAACGCAAAGCCCACACAGTGACCCAGTTCCTCTCTCATGGCCACAGCTCCTAATCCTTTCAGATAGTGCCTCTCCCTGCTGACTGGGTATTCAAATCTATGAGCTTCTGGGGGCCGTTCTCATTCACACCAACACACATTTTAAAACAATGTGATTCACAAACTATAGGTAAGTTGTGGTGTTTTAGGCATTATTCAAGTTGTGAATATACAGTCTGTAAATCACATGGTAGCCCACATCCAAGTTCTTCTCAACTTGTAATATGTTTGGACATGATCAAACATATTGTTTAACAGGACCATGTGACTATATCTAACAAAGACAAATACCACAAAGACTTCAAAAACACCTGGATTCTACCTAAGACCAATTAAAATATCAACTATGTCAACAGATCTACCCAACCTTTTCTTGCAAACAGACCCTGTTCTGAATAAATATACTGTCTATGTAAAAAAATAATAATAATAAATTATTACATGCAATTAAGCAGTCTCTAGGACTCTAAGAAACAAGTCACCAAATCAAAAATTAAGACCAATTCACACGTTCCAAGGCCAGAATTCATCACAAGTTCCATCAAAAGCTGTGGAGGATGTGGAACCACAAAAATTTTCTTTACAAAAGTCGTACAGATGCTTTGAAAGATGGTTTGGCAGCTCCTTTCCTAACTGAACATTCTTACCAGCCAATGCTTTCCTTGGCATTCTTTGACATTCTGCTCACAAGTGTCCTGCACAAGAATGCTTACAGCAGCTTTAACCTTAGGGATCAAAACTTGCAAGGAACCACGAAGTCTTACGCCCAGAGAATGGAATTCATTTGTTTGCGGTTTGTTGTTGTTGTTATTATTTGCACTACTGGGGGGGGGGAGCAAATCGAGGCTCTGTACTACTGAGTTAAATGCCCAGCTCTCAAATAATGGAGTGTTATCTACTGCTAAAAGGAAATGGGCTTTCTTGCCATTAAAAACTACACAGTGACTATTACTAAGGGAAAAAAACCAGTCTAGAAACAGTGCATGTTTCCAATTACTATGATATTTTAGAAAAAGTAAAAGCAGGGTGCCAATGAGGAGATCAGTGCTGCCCCGGGGAGGGGATGAACACACAGAGCCAGACCATGAAGGGACTCAAGCTACTCTGTGATCCCGTCACGGCAGACACAACATACACCTGTCAACAGAATATACAGCCCCATGTGTAAACCTTAACGCGAACATAGACTTTGGCTAACAGTCTTAGTTTTACCTACTTTAATAAAGTGGTGTTCATACTGAAAAAGGCCTAAACTGCTGCTAAAAAATGGCCTTACCAGGCACAGTGCCCACCTCTTTAACACCAGCACAGGGCAGGCAAAGAGAGGCGGTTCTCTGTGATAGCCAGGACAGCCAAGGCCATATAATGGGACCCTGTCTTTAAAAAGTCAACTTATTGTTTTGAAAAAGTACCAGCAGGTCTGGAGAGATGGCTCAGAGGTTAAGAGCACTGGCTATTCTTCCAAAGGTCCTGAGTTCAATTCCCAGCAACCACAAGGTGGCTCACAACAATCTATGATGAGATCTGGTGCCCTCTTCTGGCCTGCAGGTATACGTGCAGACAGAACACTGCATACATAAATAAATAGAAATAGTAACAGCAGGCGGGCACACGCACTGCCGTGACCGCCTGTGATCCGAGCACTCGAGGAGGCGCAGGCAGGCGGACCTCTATGACAGCCAGGACAATACAATGAGACCCTGTCTTTAAAAGCAAAACAAAACAAAAAACCCCAAAAGTCTACTAACTGTTTTGAAAAAGCAACAGCAGCCAGGTGTGATGGCACATGACTGTGATCCCAGCACTCAGGGAGGCAGAGGCAGGCAGATTTCTGTGAGTTTACGGCCAGCCTGACCTACAAATTGAGTCCAGGACAGCCAAAGCTACACAGAGAAACCCTGTCTAGAAAAAAGGAAAAAGTAACAGCAATGTGTTTCTGAGCTCATACTTACTATGAAGGACAATCCATCAGTTTTCATACCAAGAAAGATTCAGTCAGAAAAAAATTTAGTCTTATTTTTAAAGAGACACAGCACAGTTGTTTCCCTGGGATCTGACCTCTATAGTGGAGCCGAGATAAGGAGGAGTACGCTAGCACCAAAGCACAAGCACGCAGTGTCTATGCTTAGTCTTTCTGTACAAAGCAGATTCAGAATGAGACTTGAGCCTTCAGCATCACAGCATCCAATACTTTATTGGATGTAATACTTTACATCCAATACAGATTACCTGAATCTGAAACAACGTCAAACTTGTTCACTGAAGATTCTGTGGCCGCCGGGAGCAGTGACAGTGACACATACCTAAGACCACAGTACTCGGGTCAGCATGTGCTACACAGCAAGTCCCAGGCTGGCCCAAGTCACACAGCTAGACCCTATCTCAGAAAACTAAAATAAAATCAGATCCAGTGGGTGAGGACAAAATAGCCCAGGGCTAGTATGCTAGCCCAGCAAGTGCCAATTTCTAGCTTTGATCTGAAGAGAAGGGGGAGGGAGGAGGGAAATTTCTCTGATTGTTTTTCTCAGTAGAAGAAATTAACATATCAACTAAACAGTAAGCATGAGATGAGGATTAATTTCCTCTTCAAACCTATACTATTGAAACAACTTATTTTCACAGAGAAAAGGGACTCTAATGTATTGCAAATTGATACGCACATACGTATGTCCCATTCACATCCAAATTCCTAACTTGACAGTTTGGAGATGGGGCCTGTAGGAGAGAATATCAGTGCTAGAAGCTATGGGCAGAAGCTTCCCAATGGTACTGGAAGGCTTACAAGACAAGGCACCTGGTGGTGTATTTCCTCTACCACATGCACACACAGAGGCCACAGGTCCTTCCGGAACTATGAGAAATAAGCTCTACTGTTTAAGCCAAACAGTCCGAAGTACTGTGTTACAAATACTGTATGAGCTACTGTTACAAATACTGTATGAACTATACTACAGAGGAAGCGAAAAGCAATTACAACCTACCTCAACTAGACACAGATCTAAATCGACTCATCAGGCCATGACTTCCAAATACGCACCCATCTGTTTTTACGTGAATTTGCTATCAAAGAATATAAATTCACAACAGGAGAGAAGTGCGTGATAACGTAGTAGAATTCGGAAGCTCATGATATCTTTGGGCTCTAAGGAAAGTCCCCCTCACAGTTCGGGCCCGGCCTTTCACCAGCAGCCCGGCTGCCTCCCCCTGCACCTGCAGGCACACTGTGCTAGTGGCTGTAGACTTGACTACATTCACACCGATTCTGATGCTGTGGCCACTTTAGTTTCCTAATTATTACTAGCAGTGGTGTGGCAGCGGGGCACACATGGTAAGTGTACACATGGAGGCCAGAAGACGACTGTAGGAATCGGCTCTCTCCTTCCACCTTGTTGAGAAGGTGCCTGGGTTCTGCTCTGTTGGGGCTTCTAGGCGACTCTTGCGTCCGGCTCCCGTCTTGCTGTAGGAGGTACCACAGATGCACACCACCGTGCTTTCTGGCTTTTTACGTAGGCTCTGGGGATGGAGCGCAGGATAGCAGGCTTGCACGGCAACTACTTTTACCTGCTGAGCTATCTCAGCAGCACCACAGTTTTAATGTGTAAGTCATTACAGAGAACTGGGGAGCTGGCTCAGAGACTAAGTGTGCTTACTGCTCTCAAAGAAGACCAGAGTTGAGTTCCCAATAACCACATCAGGCAGCTCATACTTACCTGTTACTACAGTTCCAAGAACTCTGACACCCTGTGGCCTCCAAGGGTACCAGAACAATTAAACATAAATAAATAAATCTTTTTTCTTTTTTTTCTGTCACTGTGGTGGTTTGAATAGGACTGGTCTTCATGAATGCTTGGTCCATAGGGAGGGCCACTATTAAGAGGTGTGGCCTTGCTGGAGTGGGCGTGGCCTTGCTGGGAGAAGTCAGTCACTGTGGAGGTGGGCTTTGAGGTCCATTTGCTCAAGCTCCATCCATAATCTTCTGCTGCCTGTGGATCAAGACGAAGAGCTCTCAGGTTTTCTCCAGCATGGTGTGTGCCTGCATGCTGCCATGCTTCCTACCATGATGATAACGGACAAAACCTCTGACACTCTAAGACGGCCCCAGCTAAAGTTTGCTTTTTTATGAGTTGTCGTAGTCAGCCAGGCATGGTGGCACATGCCTTTAATCCCAGTACTCTAGAGGCAGAGAGAGGAAGATCTCTTGAAAAAAGCCAAACAAACAAACAAAAGAGTTGCTGTGGTCCTGGTGTCTCTTCCCAGCAACGGAAACCCTAAGACAGCCACGATGTGTCAGGTACGGTAGCAGACTCTTTTGATCCCAGCACAGGAGGCAGAGGCAGGCAGACCTCTCTGAGTTTGAGGCCAGCCTGATCTACACAGTAAGCTCCAGGACAGCCAGGAAAGACCCTGTGTCAAAAAACAAACAAGCTGAGCATGGTGGTGCCTGACTTTAATCCCAGCACAGGAGACAGTCAGGAAGATCGTGAGTTGGAGGCCAGACTGGTCTACATAGCAAGCTCCAGAACAGCCAGTGCTGTATAGAAAGACCTCTTAAAAACAAACAACAACAAAAGCCACTACAGTGTAAGATGAATACTTCTGACTTTAAATGGGCTTCTTTAAGTGGGGAGCTACGGCCTGCCACTGAGCCCCGCCTCCTTTCCAGCAGGTCAGCCGCTTTCATCTGCACCAGTCATGTGAATTACTGCAGAAGGGCAGCTACACAGGAAGAGTTAGGCTTTGCAATTAGACTAATGGTGGTGCTGAGATGTCATCACTGCTCCCTCTGCCACTCATCACCATTTCTAAGGCACAAATGTTAATAGTTGGGAACTACGTCTAACCTCACAGTGATGAGGTAAACAGGGCAACCTGTCTCTCAGCAGTAAGTAAACCCACTGAAAGACCAGGGAGTTGCAACTGGGGAGCTACACTCAAAACACTTCACGGTTCACATTATTCAGGAAGCCTCTTATAAACGTGAAGTTAGGCCTAACTTAAACTTTCCCCTGGCTCGTTCCTCTCACAGGGCAAAATCCAAGCGTCACTGATAATCAGACCCTTTTTAGCAACCTGTAGCTCACATGTTTCATTACGTCCTTGATGTCCCTGAACTCATCACACTATTCCATCCAACTCTTAATGCTGTTCCCCATCCAGGTAGAACCTATTTCGCTTGTCAAAATTTCATCATGAGGAACCAGCAAGATGGCTCAGCAAGTAAAAGCACTTGCTAGCCGCACCTGATGACCTGACCAGAACCCACGTCAAGGTGGAAGGAGAGAATCCACTCCAAAAAGTTCTCCTCTGACCTCTACTCATTCACCATGGCACATGACTCGCAAATTTCATCTTCAGGGAAAGAGAGATGGTGGGTGAAGTGCTTGCCACACAGGTGTAAAGGGAGGTTCAAACCACAGAAGCCAGGGAAAGTAGGGTGAGATAAGAGGCGAGGGCAGAGAACCCTGGGAGCTCACAGGCATGAAACCCATCTACACAGGCAGAAGGCCAGCACCATCACCTGACGCTGTCCTCTCAATGTCACGGCACTCACACACATGAACGTCGACATGCTATACACACAAACGAAGATGAAAATTTAAAGATTTAGGATCAGCAAGAAAGCCATACCATGTATGCCCTCTAAAGGATAATTTTAAAAATTGTTTTACACTTAGTGTACAGGCATTCATGCATGTGTGGTCACAGAACATCTTGCAGGAGTTGGTTCTCTCCTTACGCTATGTGGGTCTTAAGGACCAAACTCAGGTCATAGACTTCGGCCAGCACCATTACCTGCTGAACCATCTCACTAGCCCAAAAGTCCAGCCTAAATATTGCTATAATCTACCACTAATTTATTAGGCTTTTTATTTTGCTTTCAATTCTTATCATTTGAATACACTTTCATCTCTTCTTGCACACCATGTGCTCTTCATTAGATACACAGTATCACAGTCATCTTTATATAGCTCCAACATAGATTGTTATAATTTAAATATGGACTGCCCCAACAAAAGGTTCATTTGTCAAAGCTTGTTTCTCAGATGCTGACACTATTAACATGGAAAAGAAAGCTAGGTGGTGTTGGTCCATGTCTTTAGTGCATGCCTTTAATACAGCACTTGGAAGACAAGAAGCAGATCTCTGTGAGTTCCAGGCCAGTCTGAGCTACTTCCAGGACAGCCAAAGCTACACAGAGAAACCCTATCTCCAAACAAACAAACAAACAAACAAACAAAAAATGGCTGGGTGGTAAAGAGCACGTACCGCTCTTCCAGAGAGCCTGAGTTCAGTTCCCAATCCACGTCAGGCAGCTCACAACCACCTGTCACCAAGCTCCAGGGTGGTCCAATGCCTCTGGTATGTGTGGCCACTTGCACACATGTGCACATACCCATATACTCACACACTCACACACACACACACACACACACACACACACACACACACACATAGAATAAAACAGGTTATTTTAAAAGGGAGTAAATCCTAAGGACACTAATGTCATCAAGTATTTCATGAGTACACAGCTAGACGGGCTACTAAGACGCAGCCCAGGGTTAGTAGAAGCAGGTCGCTTGAGCCATGCCTCTGAAGAAGGCAATGTCTCCTCTCTCTGCCTCCTTTCCACCACAAGAGGAGCTGTTATGCTACACTACAAGTTTCTGTCACCGTGACATTCAGTCTTGCATGAAACCTGGAAGCAACCAAGGACTGAGAACTGTACAATCCTTCGCCCAGCAAGCTCCCTTCCCCTGTGCGTCTAAGGTACTCCATCACAGTGACGCAGCTCTGACTGACACATTTGCACAGCACTCTGCAGACAGGAATGAAGGGACACCCATGCTTGTGCTGTGACGTGATTAAAAGAAACACTCCGATTTATCAGTTCAGCACGCCATACATTCATTCAGTTTTCGAATCTCATATCTGAGAAAAGAACTACATCTAACCAAAAAGAATGTTGAAGGAACTTTCAGTTTAATCATGAAAAAGGTGGCTGCTTCTGTCTTCAACTCTACTCATCAGCCAGCTTTCCAATCTTAATATTATGAATTTCTAAAAGAACAGATTATATCTGCTTCTTGAGGTGAAAAAGCAATTGCTTGCTGCCTTTTACATTACCTAAGTCTAATTACAGAACATTACCTTAGGATTATATTAAATTACACTGTTATTCAACAAAATGATTTATAATTTTAGTCATTCTAAAGCTAATTCATGGTGAACCTAGATACCACACAAAATAAAATCAACCTTAGCTCTAGGAATCCGAGTATCATTTTTGTCCTCCAAACAGATGTTTGTCCTCAGGTCACCTCCCCAACCCCAGTGACATGCTATCTCTAGCCAGCAGCGAAGTTAATTTTGTTTTGTTGCTTGAATCAAGGTCTCGTGTAGCCCAAGCTGGCCCTAACCCAGCTATGTAGCCGAGGACGACTCTGAACTCCTGGTCCTGTGTCTCCACCCCAACCGTTAGAATTGCAGCTGTGGGCTACCACACCCACATATAAGATACTTTTTCTTTTTTTATTCACATTTAATTTTGTTTGTGCATGTGCACACATGTGGAGGTCAGAGGACAACTTACAGGAACGGGGTCTATGGATTAACTCAGATAGGCAGGCTTTGTAGCAGATGCCTTTCTTGCTCTGCCATCTTGCAGGTCCTGATAATGTTCTCTGAGACAGTTTCGTGTATCCCAGGATGGCCCTGAACTTACTTGATGAAGCCAAACATGACCGGCCACCTCCTCCCGAATGCTGTGGTGCTGGGTTACAGCGGTGAGCCACTGAGCAATCTCTAAGCTCCGAAAGAACATTTTATCAGCCATGACACTGAAGGGTAGGAAAGTCTGCAAAAGTAATCGCAAAGCAAGACAACGAATCTGCTCTCCTCCCGCTTCGTGTCCAGAACTACTGCAGTGCGACCACAGCTTCCAGGGTTCTCTGGGAGAAGTCCTTGACTTGTTCATATACTCAAGAACAAGTTAGTGTTTGTCTTTTCATATTTATTTTCTTTTGTGTGTGAGTGTGCCTGAGTGTAGTGGCTGAGTTAAAAAGATGATTGAAGAGCTAGGAGAAGCTGGCCTGCTGGCCTTCAAACACTCAAGAGGTTGAGGCAGGGGAATTCCAATTTTAAGACTAGCCTATCTAGCAAGACACTCTGTGTGTATGTGTGTCTCTTTCTCTTGAGTTAGGGTTTCTTTGTGTAGCCTTGGCTGTCCTGGACTCGCTTGTAGACCAGGCCATCATCAAACTCACAAAGATCCACCTCCCTTTGCCTCCCTGAGTGCTGGGATTACATACATGTGCCACCTTGACCAGCTGAGTCCTCGTTTCAAAACAATAACAACAATAAACTTAAAAAAAGAAAAAAAACTAAGAGAAACTACTAAATTTGTGACAAGCAGGCAGTGGAGGTGCTTTTATCCCCGGGAGCAGACTACAACCTTCAGGACAGAAAAACAAACAAATAAACAAAAGGGCCTCAGAAATTTGACAAGGAAGGTAAAACATGGGAGTTTTGAGGGGATAGCTTAGCAGTTCAGCATGTACCTCACAGCCTGGGGTTAGAGTCCCAGCATCCAGAGAAAACAAGAGAACCTCGCTTTAGGGAGAATACATAAACTTACCTAATTATCTACTTTGCAGTTGCTAAGAAAACTACTTCTTTATTATTTAAAAAAAAAAAATCCAGATGAAAGAGCTCTGGGCACAGATACTGTCCTACAGTCTATTCATAATGACAGAGAGCCAAATTCAACCATATAGACACCTACTTGTAAGACCATGGTTCTATGTTCAATAGAAGAAGTATGAGGGGGCCAGAGAGACAGCTCAGAGGTTAAGAGCACTGGCTGCTCTTCCAAAGGTCCTGAGTTCAAGTTCCAGCAACCATATGGTGGCTCACAACCATCTATAGTGACATCTGGTGCCCTCTTCTGCCATGCAGGCACATGTGCAGGCAGTATACCATATAAATAATAAATAAATCTTAAGGAAAAAAAAGAAATATGAGGAGATAAAAAAAAGCAGCTAAAATTTGAGAATACAAACTAGAGTCCTGAGGCAGGTGTGACTGTGGCCCTGCCCTAGAGCTGGTACTCATCCTGTGCGTTACAGTACAAGCACAAGGCCAGCCTGGGATAGACAACAAAATCCTGTCTCAAGAAAGAAAGCAGGGTCTTCTACTTTAATAGACAAAAACAGGATGCCCATTAACAGTAGAACTTGTAATCATGTTGAGGAATATTCAAACAGTAAGATTCTCAGCAGGCTCTGAAAATTGCCATAAAAAGGCCAGACAGAGCTGGAGAGATGGCTCAGAGGTTAAGAGTACTGTCTGCTCTTACAGAGGTCCTGAGTTTAATTCCCAATAACCATCTATACTGGGATCTGATGCCCTCTTCTGGCATACATGCAGATAGAGCACTCCTATAGTTACAATAAATAAATCTTTTTTTTTTTTTTTTTAAATCAAGTCAAGAAAGAAAGAAAGAAAGCGGGAGAGAGGGAGGGAGGGAGGGAGGGGGGGGGAGAGAGAGAGAGAGAGAGAGAGAGAGAGAGAGAGAAAGAAGCCAGTTAATTCCAGCACTCTGGGGAGGCAGAGGCGGGCAGATCGCTGTGAGTTCCAGGCCACCTGGTCCACAAAGCACATCAATCTGACACAGCCAAGGCTACACAGAGAAATCCTATCTTGGAAAACAACACAACACAAAACAACAACAGAAACAAACAGGCTAGAAAATGAATATTTTAGGCTTTGCCATCCAGCCTCTGTTCTAAGTGCCCAATCCTGGCCGTGAAGGGCAGAAATGAGAGAATTATCACACTGATGGCTGACGTTCATATCATGTTCACGTGTCACCTCACAGCTTTCTAAACAGGCTAAGAGAGCTTGTTCTGGAGAGCGTGAGTGCAGCTCCCGCACCAACACGGTGGGTGGCTCACATCCATCTGTAACCCAGTCTGGGGGATCTGACCCCCTCTTCTGCTTCTCAGGGTGACGTGCGGTACACATACACAGTCAGGCAAAACAGTCAAACACAAAAATTATTCTTTTAAAAATAGGCTATTAGAAGGTCAGGCTTTCATTCCAGCAGGATAGCCAGGACTACATACAGAGAAATTGTCTCAAAACAAACAACAACAACAAAAACCCGCCCAGTGGTGACCCATGCCTTTACCCCACCCAGTACTTGGGAGGCAGAGGTAGGTGCATCCCTGCGTTCGAGGCCAGCCTGGTCTATAGAGCTCTGTTATACCAGCCACCCAGAAGAGTAAGGGAAGAGGGAGGGGCGGGAGAGGGACGGGGGAGGGGAGCCGGAGATCCAAAACAGCGCAGGCTGGTCGCAGCGAGGCCAACCGCAGATAAGCGCGACTACGGCTTGCGGACGGACAGCCGCGGACGGAGGACAGCGGGGCAGTGGATGGAGAGCTAGAGCGTATAACCGCGGAGAACTGTGCGGGCCGCGGGACGGAAACCGGCCTTGGCAGGGCGAGGTGGCGCAGGCCTTTAAGCCCAGCACTCAGGGAGGCAGACGCGGGCGGATCACTGTGAATTCAGGGCCAGCCTGTCTACAAAGCAGGTCCAGGCCAGCTAGGGGTTACGCAAAGAAACCCTGTCTCAAAAGAAAGGAGAAAACAAAAACAAACAAACAAACAAAACAAAACAAAAAAAAAACGGGCCTTTGACCCCGCGCATGCGCGCACACAACTCCTGTGCCCGCTCTGTCTCTGTCACCACCGTGACTCGGCTGATCCAACTTTGTAGGCTGGTGGGGAGGAGAGGAAAAACTGGCCGCGGGGCGCCAGTTTCCAATCGCTGTTCAGGAGGCGACGTTAAAAAGCAGAACACGTTAGCAGTGGGCGAGCTTTCAAGCCACAGCGCGAGAAAGACATTATCGCGAGACCGGGGCAGGGTTCTGCACTCTGCGCGGAGATGGCAACGCCAGCAGAGGCCGAGTCTCCCAAGAAGCTCAGCCACAAAAAATACAGGGCACTCCTGAAGAAGGAGAAGCGCAAGAAGCGCCGGCAGGACGTGGCCCGGCTGAGGGATCTGGAAGCCGCACCCGAGGGGGACGACGGTTCTGAGGAACAGCCTGCAGACTCCCTGGAGAAGGAGCGGCAAAAACTACACGAGGAGTGGCTGCTCAGGGAGGAGAAGGCCCAGGAAGAGTTCAGAATAAAGAAGCAAAGAGAGGAGGCCGCTAGGAAGCAGCAGGAGGAACAGGAGAGACAGATAAAGGACGAATGGGAAGAACAACAAAAAAAACAGAGAGAAGAGGAGGCGCAGAGGCTACAAGAGAAGAGAGAGCGAGAGGAAGCGGTGCAGAAAATGCTGGACCAGGCTGAAAACGACGGCACTTGGCAGAATCCAGAGCCACCGAGGGACCTGAGACTGGAGAGGTACCGAGCCAGCTGCCCCTTCTACAGGAAAACGGGGGCGTGCAGGTTCGGCAGCAGGTGTTCGCGGAAGCACGACTTCCCCACGTCCAGCCCCACCCTTCTTGTGAAGAGCATGTTCACAACGTTCGGGATGGAGCAGTGCGGGAGGGATGACTACGACTCCGACGCAGGCCTGGAGTACAGCGAAGAGGAGGCCTACCAGCAGTTCCTGGACTTCTACCATGATGTGCTGCCCGAGTTCAAGAGCGTGGGGAAGGTGATTCAGTTCAAGGTGAGCTGCAACCTGGAACCGCATCTGCGGGGCAATGTGTACATTCAGTACCAGTCAGAAGAAGAATGCCAAGCCGCGCTCTCTCTCTTTAATGGAAGATGGTATGCAGGCCGACAGCTCCAGTGTGAATTCTGTCCAGTCACCCGGTGGAAAGTTGCAATTTGTGGTTTATTCGAAATGCAAAAGTGTCCAAAAGGAAAGCACTGCAACTTTCTTCATGTGTTCAGAGATCCCAACAATGAGTTTAGAGAAGCTAACAGAGACATCTACCTGTCTCCAGCCTGGACTGGTTCCTCTGGTAAAAACTCCGACAGGAGGGAGAGGAAGGACCACCATCAAGAATACTGTGGCAAGGCAAGCTGCCGCCACTCCGGTCTGCACCACTCCTCCAAGAGAAACAGGGAGCCCGAGAGGAAGAGCCCGCACCGGTGGAAGAGATCTCACAACCAGGGAGCAAAGGGTCATGAGAGGCACAGTTCAAGGCGAGGAAGAGAAGACGGCAACAGTCCCGGCCCACAAAGCCAGAGCCACAGAACCTGAGCCAGGCTGAGGCAGCATCCCTCGACCTGAGACTCTGAGACCAGGTTTGGCAGCAGCAAGATGCCATTACAGAGTAAAACCTAATGCAGATACCCCAAGATATTCCAAACAAAGCTGATTACAAAGGAAAGGCGGATGACTCAATCTAGTTCCCAAACAAGTTGAAAATCTTGTGGCTTTAACAGAGACAGAACCAGGTATTCATTATCTCTTAGTCCTTTACTGTTACAATTCTTGGTATCATGTTATTGATGTTATTTTCCATACAGTTTAAACTAGCTTTCATATGTTGAGTTTTCATGTAATAACAAGATTACTTTAAATTGTGATGTCTTATTATACTTACAAATATACTTATTAACATCATTTTTACATCTTTTGAGTCAACAAAATTTCCAAATATAAATTACATTTATGTTTTACTAAAAAAGAACACACAGGAATACAGAAACGCTAATGTTCCCTGTTTTTATAGACAGGCTCTCACAATATAGCCCTGGCTGGCATGGAACTTGCTATGAGACTAGGCTGGCTTTGAACTCTAGAGTTCTGCCTGTCAGATGCTTGGGTTAAAAGGAATGTACCACCATCACAGTCTGATGGTAATCAGTGGATTTTTTTCTTGTTTTTTTAAAGGTGAGTGTATTTGCACGTTGGTGTGTGTGTCTGCAAGCACACACATGTGTGAGTGCCTTAACCTGTAAGCCATCTTTCCAGCTCATGATTTTTTTAAATCATATATCTCATAAAACTTGAGAACAAGTTAGTAAAAATTGTAGGTATCTACCAAGCAACCAAGTTAATATAATTTATACATATTATTTCCAAATATTAACACTGTGAATTTAAGACACAGTGACGCAATGCCTATAATCCCAGAACTCAGGAGGCAGAGGCAGGCGGATCTCTGTGAGTTCAAGGCCAGCCTGGTCTACAAAGTGAGGCCAGGAAAAGAAAGCTGAGGCTACATAGAGAAACCCTGTCTTGGAAAAAAAAAACAAAAAAAAAACCATGGTGAATTTAAGAATACGTATTTAAGGGAAGGGTTATCTTTTTGTAAATGTTCAAATTTTAAATACTTTAGGCTCTTAAAACCAAATAATACCTGTCACGGTCACTGTTACTATACTGCCAACAGCTGCTACAGATAAGAAGCAAGGGAATGAGCATGTTACCAAGTAATAGCAAACCATTATCAAAATAAGCATAATGGGGCGTGTCACTGAGTTTCGGAGCACTTGGCTGGCAAGGCCATGGTTTAATGGCCGCAGTTTTCTCAAACAAAGCAATAAAAACAAAAAGGATGGGAATGTGGTGAGGCATAGAATGGCAGCACAGGCCAGATGAGGCCTACAGCCATAACTCGCCACCTCTGACTTAGAGTATCATATATTTTGCTCTTTCCACACAGGAACTGTACTTTACATTGCCAAGCTAGTTCTAAACTCCTAAGCTCAAAAGATTCTCCTGTTCCGGCCTCCCAGTAGCTGGGATTACAGGCATATGCCACTCTGCCCAACTGTGCTTACCTTCTCAATGCAACTGGCACATTTAGGCACAACCCATCATTCAAATGTCCTATGAATCTTCACTAAGAGCCTACCCCATGCCAGAAATAACTATAAAGGGATAGAGAAAATACTAAAGCTCTGCCCTCTTTACAAATGAACATGCTGGTAAGTGCAGTGTAAAAACTCAGCATTATTCTTCATACCAAATTATAAATGTGAGCTGAAACAATTACAGAAAAATTGGACAGCCTGCTGTGACAGGTGATACACACCTTTAATCCCACCACTCTGCAGGATTTCTGTTAAGTTTGAGGCCAGTGTGATCTACATAATGAGTTCTAGGCACATAGTGATAGCCTATTTTTTTAAAATAATAATAAATAGAGGCTGGAGAGATGGCTCAGTAGTTAAGAGCTACACATACCATGACTCCTTAATTAATTTCAGAACTGCTTGAGCACTACCCAGAACTCAAAACTGGAGTGACAGACCCCACAAGATAGTTCACTGGATAAAGGTGCAGGCTGCAAAGCCTGAAGGTGCAAGTCAGATCCCTGGAACCTACATGGTGGAAGGAGAAAATTGACTCCTATAATTCTGACCTGCCCATGCGCGTGCGCCACACACACACACACACACACACACACACACATACACACACACACCAGTGTGAATGAATGGGCTGCTTCACATCCACAAGCAAATGAAATGTGTATCTTTTTGTGATTAACAGGTAAAGCTAGAGTGCTAACATCCCAAACAAGGAAAGTAAAAGAGTCCATTCTACATAGAGTACTCAGTATGAATGTCAGGGAAACATTGGGAAACAATGTGAAAATTAGGAACCTGAAAATGGTGCACAATACATTGTCAGGAGGTTGGCAATAAGGGAACTGTTCCCTGGGCCTGGCTTTAGCTCGGCATCACACGCTTACCTAGCACAAGATCCTGTGTGCTCCTCAGCACATCACAGACTGAGCCTGGTAATGAGTCTGTGCAGAGCGTGATTTTCTAGGTGAAGGACGTGAAGTCTACTACCGTCTACGTGAACAGGAACGCCAGCAGGATTAAAGGAAGAAATGTTCACTTTTTCTTCCCTGATCCACAGCTACATACCCTCATATTATAATCAAATTGTACTGTTTACCATTTCTTGGGTGTGACATGTATGTGTGCATGCACACATTCATGTATGTGTATATATATGCACGCACACATTCACATGGTGAAGTAGGAGCGTGTGTATGGCAGTGTACACACAGAAGTCAGGACAACGTCTGGTATCGTCCTTACCTTGTATAGTGTGAGATGGGCTTTATTGTCTTTTCACTATGTACACCAGGCTAACTAGCCCTCAGCTTCCAGAATTGTCCTGTTTCCACCTCCCACGTGTGTGCAAATTGCAGACACACTACATGACCATCTTTTAAGACTTGTTTAAGATTTATCTTATGCGTATGAGTATTTTGCCTGCCGTGTGTACCTGGTGCCCAAGGAAGCCAGAAGAGGGTGTCAGATTCCCTAGAACTGGAATGACAGAAGTTGTGAGCCTCTGGGTGCTGAGAACCAAACCCAGATCCTCTGCAAGAACAAGTGTGAGCCGCCTCTCCAGCCCCGACACATCCAGCTTTTATGTGGGCTTCAGGGGTTTGAACTCAGGCCGTTGTACTTGTAAGGCAGTCACTTTACCTCGCAAGCCACCTCCCCACCCCTACTCACCTCACCATCCTTGACATGCTCTACACTTTCCTACTCCACATCTGCTACCCCATAAATTTCCTGCCGTTACCTAAGTCCAAAGTGATCACTTTGTTCAAAAGCAGCAAAACAGCATCTTCAAGAAGCCTGCCATTAGCTGGGGTTTTGGGGGTGGGGGCAGGGTGCGCACGCCTTTAATTTCAGCCTTTAGGAAGCAAAAACAAGCAGATCTCTGTGAGTTCAAGGACAGCCTGATCTACACAATGAGACCCTATCTAAAAAAGGGAGGGGGCCTGGAAAGGGTAGGTAGCAGTGGTTTTATTATTACTGCAACACATATCTTAAAGTTTGTGAGGAAGATACTGAAGTGGAAACAAAGGGAATGTGAAAGACTGCTTCCAGGAATGGATGGAGAAAAGGCCCAAATCCTGACCTTACAACGGCGGCATTTCAACAAGGAAAGAGACCTCCAGCTCCATTCTCTGTTCTCCTCTTGAAGGGGCCAAGGTTCCCCTCCTCAGACCCCCCAGTCCTCCTCACTCTGATGCGATGCAAGTGCCCAACATGGGAGGCCCTCCCATGATGCCAATAATGGGCCCTACTCCTGGAATGACGCCCGTGGGACCTGCTTCTATAATGAGGCCATCCACGCACGGAGGCCACAGCCCCCGGCTCCCTCCAATCTTTTAAGGCCCGTCCCTCACTGAACCTGGAGTGAACAAACTGGGTTAGAATGGCTAGCCAGCAAGCCCCAGGATCCTTCTGTCTCTGACCCCCAAGGTTTGGATTACAGGTGCCTGGCTCTCTATGTGGGCTCCAAGGGATGGATCTCGGGTCCTCATGCTTGCATAGCAAGCACTTTACCAACTGAGCCATCTCCTCAGCCCTGTGTTCTAATCTTCAGAAGGGGTGGGTGTCCACTGTTTGTTTGTTTGTTTTAATACATTATTTTTACAGTTTTTCTTTTTTGAACTTTGGCACTAGAAGCATTCCTATGGCTAATTCTGGGTCTAAATCAGAACTAATATAGTGGTCATTAGCCACATGTGAGCATTTTAGCCATTTGAAATGTGGCTAGTTGCAACTAAAATATTTTAATCTTTATGCACATCATAAAGATTTTTGTGAAGGGGCTGGAGAGATGTCTCAGTAGTTAAGAGTACTGGCTACCCTTCCAAAGGACCAGGGTTCAATTCCCAGCTCACCATGTCTATAACTCCAGCTCCAGGAGTTCCAACACCTTCACACAGATAAACGTGCAGGCAACACGACAATGCACAGAAGGTAAAAATACTTTGTAAAAGCCATACATTGTTTAGTGATTACATAAATGATAATACTTTGAGTATACTTTAATAATAATATCTTACTAAAAAAAAAAAAAATCACAGGAACCAGCTAGGCAGATAGCTCAATCAGGGTCTGATTCTGATTCTCTAGCACCCATGAAAAGGCTGGGCATGGCCCCCTATTTCTGTAACCCAAGCACGGGCAGAGCAAATACAGGAGATCTTTGGAGTTCCTGGATGGCCTAGCCAGTGAGTGAGACTGGATTCAGGTTCAGTGGGAGCCCCTGTCTGGAAAGACGGGAAAGTGATAGCGCAAGTCACCGCCATAAACCCTTAGCCTTCATATGTGTCACACACAAACACATAGTCACAGTGCAAGTGTGGTGGTAGATGCATGTAAGTCCAGGGCTTGAGAAGTGGGAGGATCAGGAACTCAAGGTCATACAGCTACACACTGAGTTCAAGACCAGTCAGGGCTACAAGAGGTCCATCTCAAGACCGAGATGGTGGAGGAACAGGGGTTGGAGAGATGGCTCAGAGGTTAAGAGCAGTCAGTGCTCTTGCAGAGGACCTGGAGTCCCAGCACCCACATGGTGGCCTGTAACTGTTCCAAGCATCAGGCACATACGCAGTGCATTTACACACATGCAGGTGTAACACCCATACACATAAAATAAAAATCAATAAAGCTTCTTAGTTAATTTCACGGATTATGTTTCCCTCATAATTTTCATGAGACAGTCAGATGGATACTTCATTCCATTTGGTAAATACACTATTAACCAAGAAGTCGACTGCTTTAATAGTGTTTACTCCAGCTAATCTTTTATCTCCCCAACTTCTACAACCCAGGAAAGCTGGAATGCACACTCTCGCATAAAGGGAGACCTTTATACAAGGGGCCCTGGCTGGCTTGGCTGTCCTGGAACTCGCTACGTAGAACAGGCAGGCCTCGAACTCAGACAACTCTGCCAGGCTCCGCTTCCCCAGTGCAGAGATCAAGGGCGTGCACCACTACTCCCGGCTTCAACCTATCAATCTTACAAAAGTCGGGGACGGAGCAAACTTGTCTACACTACAGACGCGGAGAAACACGGTTTTCACCGATCTGTGTGCCTAACGCAGGGGGCGCAGGGCGAGCCCGCGCGGGGCGGGGCGGGGCGCAGGGCGAGGAGGGCAGGGCCGCCCGGCCAGCGGTACCTTCAGAATGCCCCTCATCTTGGCCAGGAAGGGGCGGAACTCCTCCAGCGGCACTTCCGGGTAGAGCTGGCCGTGCAGCAGCTCCTCGGTGATGCCCGGCTGCCCGTGGAAAGCGCTCTGCGCCAGGCCGCCCAGCAGCCCGCTCAGGGACTTGCAGCCCTCCAACTCGCCCGCCATGGCTAGGGAGGGCCGGCGGCCGCGCTCCGCCCCGCTACGGAGGCCGAGGTGGGCCGAGAAGGCGTCCGCGGAGCGCGAGATCGGTGTAAGCAGTCTCGTCCTCGGCTCTGCCTACCGTGCATCTGCTACTTCCACCGCAGCCAAATCCCTTCCGTGGCCTTCAGGGTCACTGTGCTCCCGCTGCTTCCTCCTCACCCCGAAGCACACCCAGAGGAAAGACCGCTTGGTGGAGGTAGCTGGTTCCAGCCGCAACTCCGTAAGGGCGTCACTTTAACTCTTGAATGGCTCAGCTCATTCCAGAGCTTGCAAAACTGAGCAGTGCCTACCCCTCGGCTCCAGTCCTTACCTGGGAGTTTCTGCCGTCCCCCAACCCCACCCGCCGGTGTAGCTACGTCCTGAATACGTGATCCTTTTGCTTGCGTTAATACCTTTGTATCCACGTGTGTTGTCTTTCTAGCCATATTAGTAGTCTGATCCAAAGTTCCTTTTTGTAACATATTTCGTCAATGCCTTCCTTTTATTCATGTGGAATTGCATTAGTAAACTCCTATGTGCGTATTACAATACAAAGTACTTACATTCAACTAGAAGTAATGACGCACTGATACACGCTACAATGTAGGTGACCCTCTAAAAGGTGCTAAATGAGGCCTGAAGGGAGGGATTCCGCCGTTAAGAGCACACACTGCTGTCGCAGAGGACCCGAGTTCAGTTCCCAGCACTCTCTTTAGGCGGCCTAGACCCTCATGTAACTCCAGCCCCAGGAATTTCGAGCTTCCATGGCAATGCACTCATGTGCAAACACATGCATATATAAATTAAAAATGAACCTCAAAAAAAAAAAAAAAAACCCACACTAAATGAACTAAGCCAGACACAAAAGACAATTGAATAATCTCCTGTATATACAATGTCTAAATCAAGCAAATCTATACAAAAATCCAATTGCCAAGGACTAAAGGAGGGCGGAATAGAAAATGACTTAATGGGTACAAAGTCCATTTTCAGGTGATGAAAATGCCTAAGAGCGGACACTAGTAAAAATCACACAGCTTTGTCCTTTACTAAAACCCGGTGAATTGCGTTCTTTAAAAGACAAAATTTCAGGCTGGAGAGATGGCTCAGAGGTTAAGAGCTGTCCTTTCAGAGGTCCTGAGTTCAATTCCCAGCAACCACATGGTGGCTCACAACAGTCTATACCGAGATCTGGTGCCCTCTTCTACATGACATACATGTAGCCAGAAAACTGTATACATAGCAAATAAATCTTAAAACAAAAAGACAGAATTTCCAAATATGTAAATTAGAACCCAATTTAAAAATCAATATAAGCTAATTGTCCTTTAAAATAAAAGGAAATAGCATGCTGCCCTTTAATCTCACCGATGGGGAGGCAGAGGCAGGAGATCTCTGAGTTAGAGGCCAACCTAGTCTACAGAGCAAGCTCTAGAACAGTCAGGACTACACAGAGAAACCCTCTTTTGAAAACCAAAAAAAAAATTAAAATAAAGGGAAATAGCATAATATAATATGAATTCTAATTGTGTTTAAGCACAATTATTATGAAGACCGGTGAGCAGATGATGTATAAAGTACCAGATGTCTCCGTTTGTTTTGAAGGAAATGTGTTTGAAACAGTGACTTCTAAAAAGATGTGGACTTGAGGAGAGGTTGTGTTGAGAGTACTAGGGACTGGAACCAGGGCTTTGTGTATTCCAGGCAGGCATTCCACCACTAAGCAACATCTCCAACTCCAGTCAATTCAGTTTTGTTGTTGTTGTTTTCTGGTATGAAAAGATTTATTGTACGAAGATGGAGAGACAGAGAGAGAGAGATTCAGGAAGGGGGGCACTCAGGGAAAGGAGAGAAACTCCCTTAATTTTAATTTTAATTTTTTAATTGTTTGGGTTTTTTTTTGTTTGGTTTTTTTTTTTTTGTTTGTTTTGTTTTGTTTTGTTTTTCAAGACAGAGTCTCTCTGAGCCAGCCAGGAGTAGTGGTGCATACCTTTAATCCTAGCACTCTGGACTCACCTGGTCCAAGGAGAAAACATTCTTTCCTCGTTGTTGTTTTTAAACAAAAACCCAATTGTTTGATTTTACCAATAAACACTCACAGGATACCAGGGTGAAAGCCTGCTGGCACAGAGAGGCAGAAAAAGCACCCAGCTGACCTTTGAGACAGAATTTCTCTGTGGAGCCTTGGTTGTCCTGGACTTGCTTTGTAGACCAGGCTGGCCCCAAACTCACAGAGATCTGCCTGCCTCTGCCTCCCTGAGTGCTGTGATTACAGGCGTGCACCAACGCAGTCCTAAAAACCTTTCAAACAGAATGTCCTTCCTTTCTATTTCCTGTTTCTCTATCCATCCTCGGGACTTCCTCTCACGCTCCTTGGTGTTCTTCTGTGTTCACTTCCTGTCAACTGGTTGCTTGCTCCACCTTTTGACCTATGGTTGACTTTATTTAATCCTGTTTACAGGAAACTCTTGGATTAAAAGTGTGTGCTAGGTAGGGCTGAGCCACACCACAATTAGAAACAGGTTTCTCCAGTACACAATCTCAGAGTTCACAGTGTGATCAAATGTCCTGCAACGCCTCATTTTACACAGTAATTTTAAGCCGGGGATGTGTTGTATATAAAAGCAAGCTAAAACACAGGAAGCTGGAGAGATAGCTCACTAGTTAACAGCACTTGTTGTTCTTCCAGGACACAGATTCAGTTCCCAGTGCCCACATGATGGTTCACAAACCACATAATTCCAGTTTCAGGGAACGCAGTTCGCACTTTTGACTTCTCTGGGCACCAGTCACACAGGTGGTGCACATACAGGCATCCAGAAAAACACTCATTAAATAAGCCTTGCTATGTGTGTGTGTGTGTGTGCTGAGCGTAGTGGCACACACCTTTAATCCCAGCACTTTCGAGGCAGAGGCAAGGGGATTTCTGTGGATTCAAGGCCAGCCTGATCTACAAAGCGATTCCAGGACAGCCAGGGCTTTGTTGTACAGAGAAACCCTATCTCAACACACACACATACACACATTTTACATAGGTGTATGTAAAATGGAGTTAAATTTTAGGCTCCAACAATTCACAGAGGGTTCTTCACCTTCATAAATGTCCCCTGCATGGCAGACTATTATTCTCCAGACCTCTGTTCAGTCTGTGCTATTCCTACCCCTCTATGAAGGTGACAACTAAACTGAGCCTTTCAGGAATGTGCCATTCTGATAAAAGCCACCGATCTAGACTGTTTCAATTAGTGTTTATCTATGGTTTTTGCTTTCATCCGAGAGAAACATTATGAGGTGTATCTTTCCCAAAAAGTGGTTTTCTAAAAGGCAACTTCAGAAATGTTTTGTGGATCAGAGAAAAACAACTCTAAAAACAAGCTATACTTTTGTGTTAAATGTGCCCACAGGGACTGCAAAGGGGCCAGGTGTGGTGGTGCACACCTGTGACCCCAGCACCCAGGAGGCAAAGGTGAGGCCAGCCTGTCCTGCATTGTGAGTTCCAGGAATCCCGGTGCCGTACTGAGAATCCCTGTCTTAAACAAAACAAACAAATAGAAAGAGGCTGCAAAGAATGGATGGAAGAAACACCAGGGCAAAATGGCGGCAGGTGGGACAAAATAGCACCAGGAAGCCCTAACTTCTAGACCTTCCGCCTGCAAGGCCGTGGCCAAATTATTTTTTATGGTGTTCGCCAACAGGCGCATGGGAAAAGTTATCTTCCAGTTTCTCACTTCTCAAATTTATATTGTGTGTGTGTGTGTGTGTGTGTGTGTGTCTGTCTGTCTGTCTGTCTGTCTGTCTTACAAGAATGGGTTCTCTTCTACCAAGTGGATCTCAGAGACTGAACCCAGGTCGTCAGGCTTGGTGGCAAGAGCCTTTACCTAGTGAGCTGTAGGGAGCCGAGGTTCAGGCGCCATTACAAGATGGCGCCGGCATCCAGTCTCTATACTGGTAACAGCCTCTGAGAGCATATGTGCACTTGCAAAAGCGCGCCAAGCCACTGCCCCACCCCGGGCCGTCAGACGGGTACGAGTAAGCAGTCAATCAGGGTATGACACGTCACTCGTCACTTATGTGACGTGTCACATAAGTGCGGTCGGGGCTTATTTAAGCAGCGCCATCTTAGGGCTGCGAGTCTTCCTCCATTCATTGCGGAATAATAAAGCCTGCTGCAGAAGGATCCTGTCGTCCGTGTGCCTTCTTGCTGGCGAGACGGTTACGCGGTCGTTTACAGTGAGCCATCTCTCCGATTCCATTTCTTTAATTTTCATTAAAGAGTCGTGTATTCGTCTTATGTGTATGTGCCTGAGTGTATGCACATGCTCCAGCAGGTGCTGAAGGAAGTCAAAAGAGGCTGTTGGGTCTCCTGGAAGTGAAATTACAGGAGGCTGTGAGCCATCAGGTAATTGAACCCAGGTGCTTCGCAAGAGCAGTAAGTGCACTTAACCCTGAGCCATCTCTCCAGCCTGCCCCGATTCTTAAACGTTTCAGAGTGAATCTTACTGTAGGCTTAGCTTTTTCACCAATCCTACTTTAGTTAGGGTTCTCAAGCACCTTTACCTCCCTTCCAGCCCCCCCCCCACAACCTTAGGTAGGAGATTAGTAGGGAAAAGAGCTGTAGACCACCTTTATCCACTTCCTGTTGAGTAAGGTCGAACGGTCTTTAGGGGTTTACCAAACTCAGTCATCAGGATACCAGCAGCCCAGTCCAGAGGCCAACACCAAGCAGCAATACAAAGCCAGCAAAAGTCGCCAGACTCAGTTGGACTGCCCCAAAAAGTTCTCTAGAAAGTCTCTCTGCGAAGCCAAGTGTGAAGCACAGAGAAAGATCAGCACAGCAATGTGGATCCAAAAGCGATGTCTCACTGTGTGTGGGCTCTATACATCTCCTCTCCTCAGAGTCCACCCACAGATGTTCTCAGCCGACCAAAGCCACGCCCCTCGCACGGGAGAGCTCACGGCAAAACATCTCTCACACGCTGACCTGGGCAAAGCATCATAGTGCCAGCCTTGCAGCAAAACACCACATGGCAAAACTTAGTCTTCAAAGAAACCAGAAACTTCCCCTTCAGCTTACCTAAACACACGTCGGCTGCTTGTGTTCTTAGGGACGTGGCCATTTTCTCTAAGGTTCCTGTCACTTCAGGGATTGCTAAAGGCTTTTTTTTTCTGACACATTTATTTATTTACTGTGTGTATGTATATGTGTGTGTGAGTAGGTGCCACCATACATGTGTAGAGGTCAGAGGACAACAAAATGGGAAAGTTGGTTCTCTTCTCCCACCATGTGTGGTCCTGGATCAAATTCAGGTCATCACACTTATCAGAAAATGCCCTTGCCTACTGCACCATCTGCAGGCCTAAGAGCTCTTCACATATTAAAATATATATATATATTTTTTTCAAGACAGGGTTTCTCTGTGTAGTCTTGGCTGTCCTGGACTTACTTTGTCCCAGACCAGGCTGGCCTTGAACTCATAAAGATCTGCCTGTCTCTGCCTCCCTGAGTTCTGGGATTACAGGCATGTGCCACCACACCTGGCCCATATAGCAAAAATATTCCTACTGCTCATCTATATTAAAATATATCCCTTAAGTGTCTGTACTTGAATCTATTATCATACATAGAAAAGCTGATAGATTTTACCAACATTATAATTGTGTGTATTTCTCAGCAACTGAGGATGATTTTTAATTTTTGCTTTCAGAAGAATGACCAGAGCACAAATAATATTGTTGTAAGAAAACATTACTTTGGGGGCTGGAGAGATGGCGGTTCTGCAGTTGGTAGCACTTGTACATAAGCATGAGAATAAGAGTTCACATCTCTGCACCCACAAAGCACACCAGGCGACCTGCCAGCGCCCATAACCCAGCTCAGGTTAGAGGGAAGCCAGGAAAATTAACTGTGGCTTGCTGGCTTCCAGCCTAGCTGAAAAAAAGAAAAATTAAATAAAAATGTGAACTCCAGGTTAAGGAAGAGACTCTGCCTCAAAAGAAGAAGGCTACCATTTGCCTTCCTCTAGCTTCTGAGTGTGCACACGGTTGTACACACATGCCCAAACACAGACACGTATGAACACTCACAAATAGATCAGCCAGTCCTTTTTATTGTTATGTTGTAGTATGTCTAAAAATGAGAATCATTTTTCTTTCTTGTTTTTGATTGCTTGGGACTGAATCCAACGCTTTGAGCAGCCATCTACAACTGGGCTACTTTCAAGCCCTTGATTTGTTTTTATTTGTTTTTGGTTTTGCTTGTCTGTTTTTGAGAAAGAGACTGCCTCCATACTCTTTATGAAGCACAGACACGGAGACGAGCACAGCGGCAGCCCTGAAGGGAGAGGCCCGCTGCAGCAGAACCGAAAGCTCACAAAAGCTGCATCCCGGAGCTTCACGCTCAGCTTGGACACAGTTCCACTGAGGTCTTGGCTTGGGATGTAGGTCAGTGTCTTGTTCAGCATGCAGGAGGTCCTGGGTTCAATTCCCCAGAACCACACACACAAATCACCTTAAGAGTTTCCAGGAAAAAAAAAAAAAGAGTTTTCAGGATGTAAAAGTTTCCGCATTATAGAGAAAAGCTGTGAGCCAACTATGATGGTTAACGTTGATCATCAAGTATTTAGGACGTGAGATACAAGTCGATGCGAATACCTGTGAGGGATTATGTAGGTAAAGTCAAGTGAGGTGGAAAGATCCACCTTGGCTGGAACTCCGAACCCAATCCAAAGAGCATGAGCTGCCTGCCAGCATCTTTGTTCTCTGCTCCCTGGAGTGGATGCACTATGATGGCCTGCCTCTTGCTCTTGTCCCCAAGACTTCCCCACCACACAGCTGCACCCTCAGCTGTGAGCCAAAAGAAACTCTCCCTTCTTTACGTTGCTTTTGTCAGATATTTTATCACTGCAAAAAGTGACTCACAGAACCACATACTGAGTGTTTAACTTTTTATATTACAGAATGCTCTCATAGTTTGATAAACTATGGAAGATTACCTTCTCTCCAAAATGTAAACTGCGATCACCTATAGTCTATACTCTCTGCTCTAATTTACCCCTCCGAAGTATCTCCATAAATCCTTCAGTTCTCCACCTACCCCGAGAGCCCTCCCTGGCTCTTGTTGGCTTTGGTTTGGTTCTTTTGAAATTGGGTCTGTAGCTACTCTGTAGCCCATGATAGCCTGAGACCCACTATGTGGACTAAGCTGACCTCAGCCTCTCCTGCCTCCATCTCATGAATGCTGGGATCACAGCTGTGAGCCACCACAGAGGTAGTACAGGGTGTACAGGGGAAGATGTAAATGTTTATTTAATGGTGTGGGAGTGTCTAAAAGGACCCACAAAAATGGCACCCCTTAAATGCTTTTATATTAAGTTGAACAAAGAAATTACGGAAAGAAAATTCTTTCTGTGTATGTGGGAGAGGGGATTAAGGAAAATAATAAGTTTTTTTTATCAAGGTCTGTGTGTATAGAATTTTCTTACTCTCAACCTCTTGAAATTGGAAAGAACCTTTCTCCCCCCCCACCACCACCCCGCTTCGCAAGGGGCAAAGAGACACCTTGTTGGTGGTGTTCTATCAGTCAGGAGAGAGCAGATGGCAGTCCTTTGTCCATCCTAAGCTGATGCCTGGCTTGGTGGCCAAAGCTGTTTATGCTTAGACTCATTAAAATCAAATCAAATCAAATCCAGGTAGCACAGCACAGGAGAAGGAAAACAGGCAGAGACCTGCAGACTGCTGTGCCACCACAGACCTGCCCTCCAGAACCCAGCACGGTGGGCCACAGACACGAAGTTTGGGCGTAGGATGTTGCCCAGGGCCCCACCAGCTTCATGGCCCAGCCTGCAGCTGAGGCACCACAGTGTGTGAATGTGTGATGGACAGATAGAAAGAGAAACGGAGCAGCTTGAGCATTAGGAAGAGAGTGGACCTGGAGACTTGAGGGCGAGGAGGAGTGGCTGTTGAGAGTGGCCGGCCCCGGCACTTGGGGCTAGAGGAGGTCCCAAGCCTGAGCTGCTGCCGAGGGCCAGGTCTGAGTTTGTGGCATCACAGTGGCAGGGATCGCTGTCGATATCCATGGCTCATATTACCACTAGAGAACCTGGGGAGGGTCCCGGATGTGGCATCCACTAGGATGCCCAGGGCCTGTGTAGAACCAGCCCTACCCCTCACCGGATGCAGTGCTCTGGAGAGCTGGCCTCATCTCTCACTGCTGCCAACACCGAAGGCCAGCCCCTTGCCAGGCAGCACAGTGGAGCTGGCCCTCATGGTGAGGGTGTGGGTGAGTATGGGCACAGAGGTGATGCTTCCTGCTCTCCAGCAGTCGGGAAAGCTGCCCACAAGGTCATGAGCTCAGGAGAGCTATCCCTGGCCCTCAGCAGCTGGAAAGTACAGCAGAGCCAACCCTGATGGTGAGGGCACAGGTGAGCCAGCCCTGAGGGCAAGAGCAAGAGCGTGGGAGAACCGGCCTGCCACTCATCTGCTGTGTGGTGTCGTGGGTGTGGAGTTGATGCCCTCCACACCCCCACCCCTCGCCACCTGCTTCAATCAGGAGAGCTGGCCCTGGGGTCATGAGAGTGTTTCAGCTGGCCCTGTCTCTTGCCATTTGCAAGCCCGGCACCACTCCTGGGCAACACAATAGGCTGACCCTGGTCAAAGGGGCGTGGGTGAGCCAGCCCTGAGGACAAGAGCGTTAGGAGAGCTGGCCCTACCACTTGTCTGCTGCGAGGTGGCGTAGGTGCGGAGGAGATGTCCTTCCCCCCTTCACCACCTGTGCAGTCAGGAGAGCCCTGGGGTCATGAGAAGGAGAGCTAGCCCTGCCCCGGGCCCTGTACCTTGCCTAGGCAACACAGTGGAGCTGGCCCTGATGGCAAAGTCATGGATGAGCCAAGGCTGTGAGAAAACAGGAGAGCTAGCCCAGTCCCTCACAGCCTGCAGCACTTGAGAGAGTGGGCGCCCATGCCTGGACTGGGCAGCACGGTGGAGCTGGCTCTAGGCCCCATGGGTATGAGAGCAGGATTGCCAATGGTGGCACTGGGCATCTTAACCAGAGCAGTGCTAGAGAGCTGGTTCTGGTGAGCAGCTCAGCTACCACCCAGGCCCAGATCCAGGACTCTGAAATGACTCATCCCAAAATCTCTATCATCTGTGAAATGGTTGGGACGCATGAAAGGGTTGGTCCTGCTGTTCCAGTGCTGCAGGGTCTCCATGACACAGGGCAACAGCAGGCTAACCAGGAGGAGTTCAGGGAGGATCCAATGTTGATGGGGTCACGGAACACAGAGCCTCAAACAAGACCCATGACTCATTGCCATGAACATTTACAAGTGAAGACGTGTGGACAGAGGGATACACTGTGGGACACGCGGTGACACGCTACAGCTTCCACCATGAGATGAGATGTTTTCTATGCTTTGTTGTTCTTGTTTGTGAGTTTTTCATTCTGGGGGAGGTTGCAGGGGCGAGGGGCAGATATGAGGGGATGGGGACATGAGAGGGACCGAGGTGCATGATGTGAAACTCACAAGGAACCAATAAAAACTTTTCCTAAAAAAGAGGAAAAGAACCTTTCTGGTATAAAAAGGACATTCATAAGAAGGTTCTATGACTTGCTTTCAGTAAGAAAAGTGGCATCATATGATAGCCTTTTGGCACCTACTCTTTTTAAATTACTTTAAACGCAGAGTAATTCTTCTGCCAAAGTGGCACTTGGGGTGGTGCTATATTCTGCTACTTACCTTACTGGACAGGAGAACCTTGTCAGCCTGGCCTACCCCAGTTCCAAATTGCCAGGTTGAGCAATGAGAGAAATTCATTGTTCTGCCACCAGGGGCTGCTATTGCCATAGCTGCTGCTCCAGGTTGGCACCAGCAGCATTTAAAACAAAACAAAACAAACCAACCAAATAAACAAAAAAAGCTCAAACTACAATTATCTTTTATTAAATTTCAAATCACAGGTTTTTAAAAATTTTTTAATATTAGTTACAGTTTGTTAACTTTGTATCCCTGCTGTATACCACTCCCTCTTTCCCTCCCAATCCCACCTTCCTTCCCTCAAATCACAGGTTTTACAGATAGCAAACTTGGGCACAAAGATAAGAGAATTTTCAAATGCAACAACGGGAAGGAAAAGAGCAAAAGCTTGGCCCTAAGGGAACCTTCAGACATCTAACAAAGCGGTTTCCCTCTCATCATGGCCAACAATGACATTCCAAGTCCCAATAGGCAAATGGTTATAGGTAGGCAAGTAATATTTTTATAAACATTAAAAATACAAACAGGGCCAGGTGTGATAGCACACACCTTTAATCCCAGATCCAACGGATCCAACCCCTTCTAATCTCCATAGGCACTGCACAGATGTGCTGCATATACACGGATGCAGGCAAAACATTCATACACATAAAGATAAACAAATCACCAGGCTGTGGTGGCACATGCCTTTTACCCCAGTACTTGGGAGGCAGAGGCAGGCAGACCTCTGAGTTCAAGGCCATCCTCATCTACAGAGTGAGTTCCAGAACAACCAGGGCTACACAGAGAAACCCTGTCTTGGAAAACCTAAATTAAATAAATAAATAAAAAGAATCTTTTAAAATGCAACCTAGGGGCCTAAAAAGGTGGCTCACTACTTCAGAGCATTCGCTGCTCTTGCAGAAGACTCAGGTTCAATCCCCAGCCCCCACATGGTGGCTCACAATCTGTAACTGCAGTTCCACAGGGATCCAATGTCTTCTTCTGACCTCCATGGGCACTAGTGTGCACATCACGCACACACACACACACACAAGGAAAACGCTCACACATAAAATAACATGAAGTTGTAAACTGACTGGTGCTGGCGAGGTGCCTCACAGATAAAGGTGTCTGCCAGCAAACAGCACAACCTGAGTTCAGTCCCTGGGACGCACAGAAGGGTGGCAGGGAACTTACTCTACAGCACTGCCTCCTGGCCTCCACTCACATGCAGTGACATGCAGGCCTCCCCAACCTCCATCCCATACACATGAGCACACTAAAAGAATAAATACTCTTGATGTGAACCAACAGTGTGCAGATGCAAGGGCCCCGGTATGGTATTGCAATAAACTCTCCCTGCTTGGTCTCATCTTTCTTTTTCCAATTCTGCCTTTATTACTCAGCCAGCCGAGCAACAGATGTTAGTTGAGAGCTTTGTGCTAGCCATTCTACGAGGCTTCAGAAGATCCAGAGATATCTGTCTTAAAAATATCTGTGTTAAAAATCATTCTGGGGGGAAAGGGAAGGAGGGTGGGACTAGGAGCAAGCAGATGAGGGAGGGGGCTAAATAAATTCTTTAAAAAAATCATATATTATGGTAAGAAAAAATACATGCAAAGAAATAATTCAAATATAATGACTTAGGCTCTTTACTATTTAGTGTCTAGAAGCAGCATCAAGTTAGGTAATAGGAGGAAGAGGGGGTTAATGAACTCAGCCCAAGTAGACCATGGACTTGAGTGAATGCTGTCTCTGTAAGGAGGTGTGAAACAGAGTAGGATTGAGGCTCTGGAAGCACCACAGCAAGAGTGGAAATAGCCATCTAGGGAGTCATCTGTAAGACGGTCAGGGACTAGGTTACATACATACACATTCAGATTTATATGTAATGCCAATTTTATACTTGGCCAATAAGGAGATGGAAAAAAATTTCTTTCCTCTGCTCATCTTGGGTTCTTAAATAGAACTTTGGTTTTTTTGTTTTTGTTTTTTGGGTTTTGTTTGTTTGTTTTGAGATACAATTTCTCCAGGATAGCCCTGGCTGTCCTGGAACTCCAAATGTAGAGCAGAAATCTGCCTCTGCCTCCTTAGTGCTGGGCTAAAAGATGTGCACTACCATTGCTCCACTTTAGATAGAACTTTTCAACAAATACAGATAAATGAAAGAAAAACATATAGATTTAAGTTTTATATGACATAGAAGAATTCAGGAGGATATGAAGAACCCAAACAAAACAAAACAGTTTGAGGCAGACAATCATGTTAATGAGACATGGTAAATGGTGAAAAGTGACATATAACAAAGGAGCTTGAGCTAATGTAAGAATACAGATGGTTTAAGCTCATGTTTTGGTTGTAAAGCAATTCAACTCATCTTTCATCTTACAGGAAAAAAAAAAGCAAGTGCTGAATTGTGGAAGTCCCAATCAATTATTTTTAAGATACTTCTTCTTCCTCTTCTTCCTCCTCTTCCTTCTTATTCGGTTTGTTGAGGCAGGGTTTCTCTGTATAGACTTGGCTGTTCTGGACTCGCTCTGTAGACCAGGCTGGCCTCAAACTCACAGAGATCCGACTTTCTGTGCCTCCCAGAGTGCTGGAATCACAGGTGTGCGCCACCATGCCTGGCAAGTATTTGAATTCTTAAGGAGTAAGCCTTGTGGGGTGTGACACCACCAAACTTAACATACATAAGTAGCCTGGTTGACCTGCCAAGCCCCTCAGTCCCACTGCCCAATGTAGCTTCTAAGAAGATAAGTGTGTGTTGGGGGTAGCAGGGGTATCTTAGTGGTAGAGTGCTCTCCTAGCATGTATGAGGACTTGGGTTCAAGTCCTAGTATTACAAAACAACAATAAAACCTTAAATAAAAGAAGATACGCGTCAATGGTAGGTGACCTTTTACCAGAGCACTCGGAAGCCAGAGGTAGGCAGATCTCTGAGTCTGGCAAGGGTCATTTTAACAAGGTTTGTTTGAACAGATTTTGTTCGGCTTCTGGCTTCCTTGCTTCCCTGTCCCTGGGGATAAGCATGTCTTCCTGCAAAGCACAGTGAAGGCCCCTTTCATATAGTTTTGTCTCCTGCTTTTAGGGGCAGAAGTCAGAGTATCTGTGTTAGTTACATGTCTATCGTCGTGATAAAACACCATGACCAACGCAATTTATAGAGGGAAGGTTTTGGGGGGCTTGTGGCTCCAGAGGAATAAGTTCATCACTGGCACTGCGACAGGAAAGCTGAAACATCTCAAACTGAAAGCAGGAAGCAGAGAGCAAACTGGGAATGGCTGAACAGACTCTGCTCTGTGACATACTTACTCCAGCAAGGCTACACCTCCTAAGCCTCTCCAATCAGAGCTACCAACTGGGGGCAAGTATTCAAATGTCTGAAACTAGGGGAGACCTCTCATTCCAACCACCAGAGTCCCAGTACCTGCTCCCCTCATATTACAGAGGTTGCTTCAACCACCACACACTACGGTGTGCTGCAAGGATTAAACCGGTCTTTGGAAAATGTCTTCCCTGGCGCTGGCTTGAGATTTTCATCTCTTAGTCCCAGTAGCCTGAATGCATGTAAAAGCTCCTCGTGAAGACAGGGCCAAATCCATGAAACAATTGTTCCTTACCCCACTCCAGGTATCTGGCACCTTATGGGCCCTTAATGATGAACTGTGAACTAATGGCGAATGTTATTACCTATATGAACTTCCCTAGTCAATGGTAGTGGTTATAGAAACTTGGCAGCTTGCCTGAAGACAGAGCCCGGCTCTCTCTCGGCTTCTATCACCTTACTGGTTGACCTTGGGCTCCGGGTTCATCGTCCACGAAGTGAATACAATGGCACCTATTTCATGAGATCATGATGAGGATCAGATAAGGTTCAAGGTGTGAAGACTTCACACTTTGTTCAGCTGATAACTGCCTATCGGTTATTAAGATGTTTATGTTCCCTAAGAGTTACTGGCTGTTACGAGGCGGCTGTGCTCACTAGAAGGCAGACCGCATCTGGGAGGCAGTCACCGCTCCACAACTGTTAAGGTTCTGTGCCATTTACCTAGTCCCTAGGCAGCCAAAATGAACACAAAACAAAAAAGGAGACTCTACCCATAGCAAATCTCTCCTCCGACACGTTTACAAGGTAAATAAAGTAGGGATAGAATTTAGATTTAGAAGCCGAGAAAAAGACGGCTGCGCCACACCCACTCCGGAACAAAGCCGCGCCTGTCTCAACATAACCAGCAGGAGCTAACGGCTCCCGTCCACGGAGGGTGGACAGCAAATCCCCAACCACGCCTCCAAAACCTCGCGCTCAGGCCGCGCACCCGGCGCGCGGCGGACAGCCTCTGACGTCACACCCGCGCCGGTTCTGCCGCAGGCCCCCTGCTCGGCTTCCGCCTCCTGTGCCGGCGTCGCTTTCTGGAAGGTTCGCGGAGGAGGCGGCCGGAGACCGTTACTCCGCAGCAGGCCGGAATCCGTGTCCATCCGTCCTCCTGAACCCGCGCAGACATCGCTAGGGTCGCCATGCCGGAGAACATAGCTCCCCGAAGCGGGGCGCCCGCCGCGGGGCCCGGCGGCCGCGGGAAAGGCGCCTACCAGGACCGCGACAAGCCGGCCCAGATCCGCTTCAGCAACATTTCCGCGGCCAAAGGTATCGCCCCTCGCCGGCCGGCCCAGCGGGTGCGGCCTTCACGGTTGTCCCGTCTCCCGGAGCGCCTCTTTCTTAAGCACTCCCGAACGCGAGCGGGGCTGCCCGTGGACACGCCCCATCGTGGGTCGCAGTGCTCCGTTGACTGCCCCGCAGGCTTGTGGCATGTTCGCCACGTTGGTGCGGACGACAGTGGCAGAAAATACCGGGGGCTGAAAGCAGTGATCCCTGAGATCTGACGCCTCAGAACTAAAGCCCGGCTGATTATTAGACCTAGTGTTAGACAGCACGATATATGTACTTCAAGGTTCAGTTTAAATGAACTCTCTTTGGCTCAGTGGTACTAAGTGGATAATCAGTGTAAGTTGGGTGGGTTCCATTGAACTGGCAGTGCATATGGTGAAAATCAGGCAGATCTGAGTTCTCTGTTAGTGCATATTTATTAACCTGTGAGCCAAAGGTCCCTTACTGTAAATTAGGGGAAGTGTTGCTTTCTGTAATTGTGAGGATTTAGAGAAACCGAACTGAAAAAAGGGGGGTGTGTGTGAATATATGCATATACGGATATGTGTGTATATATATATATACACACACGTAAAACAAAGCCTTACACTGGGTGTGGTAGTGCATGCCTGTAACCCCAGCACTTAGGAGGCAGAGGCAGGCCGAACTCTTGAGTTCGAGGCCGCCTGGTCTATATAGTGAGTTCCAGGACCGCGAAGCTACATAGAGAAATCCTGTCTCAAAAAAAAAAAAAAAAAAAAAAAAAAAAGGCCTTAGAGATTATTGTCTGGGTGTGTCTGGAATGTAGTTCTTTATTTGGACTGGAGAAAAAGAATCACGATGTGAGAGGTGAATTTGGAAAGGTGGGTTGTATCTTTTAAGGACATGAGATCCCGGAAACCATTTGGCTTTATTTTCAGTTCAGCCTTAAGGAGTGAGGTAACAGTTATTTGCAGGGCTGCTGAGAGGATCAAACGTGAGTGTATAAAGTACACCTTGAGAATATTTTGCCCACCTATCTAGGTGACTCGCTAGTGCTGTAAGGTGAGTGCAGGATAAAATGAAGTCAAGGTGAACAGATGGATGATTTAGGAGTATTTGGAAGTTTGGAGAGAATACCTAGGAATTTATGGAGTATATATGTGGTGGTGGAATGATAGGGATGTTGAGAGATGAATTCTAGGGCCATCTGAATGACAGAGAGAATGCACATTATATGACAAAATGAGTTTACTTCAGGCAGCTGTCTTACGGTTTCTATTACTGAGAGAAAACAAAAACAAGTTGGGGAGAAAAGGGTTTATTTGGCTGACATTGGAAGAAGTAAAGACACAAACTCAAAACAGCAGGCCATGAAAGAGTGCTGCTTACGGCTTCCTTCTTAGAGAACCCAGGACCACCAGCCCTCACTCCTCCATCAGTCACTAAGAACGTGCCCTACAGGCTTGCCTGCAGCCAGTCTTTTGGGGTGAGGGGTTGAGGCAGGGTTTCTCTGTGTAGCCTTGGCTGTCCTGTAGACCAGGCTGGCCTTGAACTCAGATCCCACCTACCTCTGCCTTCTCTGGTGCTGGGACTACAAGCATGTGCCATAGAGGCAGGATTAGCATTTTCTTAATTAAGTCTGAGATGACTTTAGCTTGTGTCAGGTTGACATAAACTATCCAGCAGTCCCATTTTGCAAAGGTGGGGTGCACAAAATATTACAGCAGGACCGAAGGAGCTGTGCAGTACAGGAGGGAGCGGTCACCCAAGTTGCATGTGAAGCCATTTAGATAGTTACTAAAAGAGCAAAGGACAAATCAGTTTTTCCAAGTTGAGACAACCCTAGGAAGAGAGAAAGGCCTCTGTCACATACGGCTTGAGTTTAGTTCTGGCACTAATTCATTTTGGTGTTACTCAGTATTCATCCCACACTCCCAAATAAAGACAGTAATTCTTGTTAATGGCAACATATTGCGCAGATCCCGGTAGCTCTGTGAATCATTTAAGTCACTAGTTTGTGCTACAGATTAACCTTCTAGAAATGTGGTGTCTAAAATACTGTATTTTGTTGGGTAGTGAATATCTAAAGCAGGTCCACTAAAATCACCTGAAACTTTGATATTGACTGCTAGACCAGAGTCATGAAATACATGAAATATTGTTATTTACCCTTTACCTGATATGTGCAAAAGCAAACTAGTTAGGAAATACAGAAAAATTGCTACACAACAGGTCCTACATATGTATTCTTGGCAGATAATGTTCTTGCGGGGAGAGAAAAGGTGAATGAATGAGTTGTGTAAATGTTAGGATGTTTGTTCTGTTTTAAGAAATAAGAGGAAATAACACTCTAAGATCTTAAGACTAGAGTGTAACATTTTGATTCTCACAAGAAGCTTCAAAACAGCATAGGCATAGCACATGTGAGGCATTATAGTTTCTGACAAGGTTATTTTTAAAGTCTTGGTTTAATATGTGTCTTTCTATTTTAACAGCGGTTGCTGATGCCATTAGAACAAGCCTTGGACCTAAAGGAATGGACAAAATGGTAAAAAAAAAAAAGTTAAATAATTACTTACTAAGAACTCCTGTTTACATTCTAAGGCCTAACAATGGTTTGTGCTGTTCTGAGAGCTGGCAGATAGTTCTTGCCTAGAATGGAACGAGGCCCTAAATTGGAGCCCTTGTATGTACTACCCCCTCCTTCCTCAGATCCCTCTAAATATCTTAAAATTCATCAAAAGGAGAGGTTACTTCAGGTAGCATTTAACTATATATTTTAATGCTTTTTGGGTTGGGTGTGTTATTTGAGTCAGTTAAAAAAAAGCTGAGAGACAGTCCTTTAATCCTCCTGCCTCTGCTTCAAGTGCTGGGATCCCAGGCTTGTGCTGCCATGTTCATTTATTCATTTACTTTGAAACCTGTGCTAATCCTTCTGCCTCAGCCTCTGTCGTCCTAGGATTACAAGTGTTAGCTGCCATACACAGTTCAAGTTTTCAAACTTTTTTAATTGACTGGCAGTGTAAAACATACTGTCTAATGGATTGGTGTGTCCTCACATTGAGAGCTAGTTAGCCACCAAAAGTGAGACAAACCAGTGTGGCCAGCCACGGATTTGTGGACCTGACCTGAGGTTCTCATGCCTGAGCAGCAGGTCTTTTACCTACTGATCTTCTCTTTAAGTACCCTGAGCAGGGGTCAGGGGGATGGCTCAGTGGCTAAGGATGCATACATCATATAGAGGACCCAGACTGCTTCCATCACTAGATCCAGGGCTTCCGTCAACCCTGGTAGCCGAGCACTGTGCTCAGGTGTGCACACACAACCACACCTAATAAATAATAAAGTGACCCAAACAGAGCCCGTTATTTCCTTTGTAAAGTTGAATGTGCTTATATTATACGAGCGAAAGGAAAGACTTTAAAATTAAACAATATGCATACATAAATTGTACGTAGTAGTAAACGTTATAGAGATTTTAGAGCACTGCATTAAAATTTTTAAAAACATTTTCCAGATTCAAGATGGAAAAGGTGATGTGACCATTACAAATGATGGCGCCACCATTCTGAAGCAAATGCAAGTATTGCACCCTGCAGCCAGAATGGTAAGTGTATCCAAGTGCTTTGTGTTTTGAACAAAATCTTGTTCTGTAGCCCTAGTGACCTGGTATTCACTGGTCATCTGGTCAAGCTGACCTTGAATTCAGGAGCAGTCAGCTTCATCCTCAGTACAGTATTATAGTCATGGGCACGTGCTCTCTGCTAAGTGGTGTTGGTTGTTGTTGGGGTTTTCTTTTTTGTGGTTTTTTTGGTTTTGTTTTTTCCCCTGAGACAGGGTGTCTCTGTGTAGCCTTGGCTTGTCTTAGACTCGCTTTGTAGACCAAGCAGGCCTTGAACTCACAGAGATCCTCCTGCCTCTGCCTCCCCAAGTGCCGGGATTACAGGTGTGAGCCACCGCACCTGGCTAATAGTGTTCAATTTAACTATCACAGTATGCTTTGAATACATTTGAAAAACAGACCACTTAACTGTTAGCCTGTGAGTTTGAGGACAGCCAGGGCTGCACAGAGAAACCCTGTCTCGAAAAACAAAACAACAAAAACCATTGATACTATTTAAACAGAAAATTTCTTAACTTTATGCTAAAAATATACACTGCTCTTTGTGAGGTGATCTATAAGAAAACTAATTTTATTCGCTTGTTCTGTGCTGTGGATTGAACCCATGACCTTGTGCATGCCCAGCAAGCCTTGGCTACTGAGCCACATGCACGGTTCTTTTTTTTTTTTTTTTAAACGTGAACAGTTCTAAAACAAATATTTTAATGACAAATTGTTTTCACTGGTGGTTATTAAAATATTAATTCAAGAGTCACAAGTAATATCTGGGTACAGGAGCTTGTCTGAGACTGATTCTCCAACCAGGAACCATGCATGGATATAACCTAGAACCCCTGCTAGGACATAGCCCATGGCAGCTCAGTATCCAAGTGGCTTCCCGAGTAAGGGGAACAGGGACTGTCTCTGGTGTGAACTCTATGGCTAGCTCCTTGACCTCCCTACCCCCCCCCACCACCACCATGGAAGGAGTAGCCTAGCTAGGCCACAGAGGAGGACATTGCAGCCAGTTCTGGTGAGACCTGATAAGCTAGGGTCAGATGGAAGGGGAGGAGGACCTCCCCTATAAATGGACTTAGAGGGGCAAGGAGGAGATGAGGGAGGGAGGGTGGCATTGGAAGAGAATGAGGGAAGGGGCTACAGCTGGGATACAAAGTAAACTAAAAAAAAAAAAGTCACAAGTAGTCTTATAGCAAGTGAGAAATTATAATAGTAAATATGTGGTTTAGGAATTGCTGTCTTCCTATAATCTTAAGTTCTGTTGTGCCAAAGTAGCTCAGTTGGAGAGCACTGGACTGAAGTACTCTGGCTGTGACATGAGAGAATCGTTTGAGTCTATCAGAGACAGTGTAGAGCCCTGCTTCACGAAAGGTCTCCTTTCACCACTTTGAGGGTGACTGTGTAAATAAGATAATGCTTCTATGTGGTCACTTCAGAGAAACTTGACAAAGGTGTTTATGAATGACTTTGTAGGTTCTCCGTCTGTATGAGATACCTGTAAGGCTTTAATGCACTTTTTTGAGGCAGAGCATCATTTTGGCCTACATTAGCCTGGATGTGGCTGTAGCGAGGGATAGCCTTGGGCTTCTGATCCTGCCGCACTTCACCCAGGAATTAAGTGTGCACCACCCCACCTTTATGCTGTTTTGAGACTCAAACCTAGGGAGGGCTTCATGTGGGTTAGGCAGGCACTCTCCCAGCTGTGCCATATCCCAGCCAAGTATTGATGCTTTTGGATAGGACTTTTTTTTTTTTTTTTTTTTTGTTTTTGTTTTTTTT
>REGO01000081.1:3661605-3688123 GCA_010120015.1 Rhombomys opimus | reverse complement strand
AGGGAATCAGTTCACATTATAGATGGTTGTGAGCCACCATGTGGTTGCTGGGAATTGAACTCATGACCTTTGGAAGAGCAGACAGTGCTCTTAACCACTGAGCCATCTCTCCAGCCCTGGATAGGACTTTAAAGAGAATTTTTTGAGAACTTCTCTTTACAATCCACAATCTAAACTAGAAATCATTATAAGAATAATTTTGTATGCCACAAACACATTGGTTTTCATCTTTAAATGAAACACAAAGGAAACTAAAAATCAGATGCCAGGAAAGTATTGCATTTTCTAATTCTGTGTCAGTGACATTGGTGGGATTCATTGGGTTGGGTGTTACTGGGTTCGCTTACCGTCTTGATATGTTCTGTTCACATAGCTGGTAGAGCTGTCTAAAGCTCAAGACATAGAAGCAGGGGACGGCACCACGTCAGTTGTCATCATTGCTGGCTCTCTTCTAGACTCCTGTACCAAGCTTCTGCAGAAAGGTATGTAGAATATGCTTTTTATTACTCAGGAATGACAGAAGATTCTTTTAAAAAGACAAACTTATAGAAAGCCAAGTTACTAAATAATGTGGGATCGAATGTTTAATTTGAATTAGTGACTTTTTTACCCAAGAATTTCTGTTTTGCTTCTGATTTTTGCAATGCTTTTCTTTATAGAAATAAATAGAATTCTGCTTTCCAAAATTAGATAATAGGAGTATTACTGATCCCAGGCTTAGATATTTTGGTTTTAGATGAGAAAATAAGAGCTCTTGCTTTGATAAGTAGTGTTTATCATAGTAACTCTTCAGTCACTGTGCTTTAAGATAAATGTATGTGTGATGGTTTAGAAACCATAAATTTAGTTTCAGCTTTAATATTGCTTGAGAATATACTTGATATGTTTTAGTTTGAGGAGTTGATCGTTAACCATAATTAATCAGCTATTTAAGTCATGCTATTTACAACTGAACTATAAATTTATATCAAGAGTGTTTGGAGATGTGGGGTATAGCTTAGTAGTTTTGAATTTTCCTACCATGCTGGAGGGTCCTGGGCTCAACCTCAGGACCACAACAGCGAAAAGGGACAGTTTAATGAGTAAAATATTTTAAAGTAGGACAAATAAGTACTTTGTCATAATCAACTTAGTTCATAAATGACAGGTATACATCCAACCATCATTTCGGAGTCATTCCAAAAAGCTTTGGAAAAGGGTCTTGAAGTCCTTACTGACATGTCCCGACCTGTGCAGCTGAGCGACAGAGAAACATTGTTAAATAGCGCAACCACCTCACTGAATTCAAAGGTGAGACTACCTTTTTTTTTTTTTTTAATTTTATTTTTTTCTTATCAGTTACATTTTATTTACTCTGTATCCCAGCCGTGTCCCGATCCCTCATTCCCTCCCAGTCCCTAGTAGGAGTTGCTATGCAGACACGATGTCATATACTTTTGATCCCAGCACTTGGGAGGCAAAAGCAGAGATAGGCTTCTCCAAGTTTTAGGACAGCCTGATCTACAAAGTGGGTTCCAGGATAACCAGGGCTACGCTGAGAAAACCTGATTTGAAAACAAACAAAATAAGAATTAGTAGTCTTTGTCAGTAAAGATAGTTTTTATTTAATATTCTGCAAGTATTGTCCTATTTTTTTTTATATACGTACTCTCTTGAGGATTTTGTGTGTCATTCCCTTTTACAGGTGGGAAAACAAAGTTAAACAGCTCATCAGTGGCACACTTGAAAGAAGTGGAGCTGGCATTTGAGCTCTGGATTGTGCATCCACTGTCCAGCTCTTAGTATATGTGATGCTTTTCTTACTTACAAGATACAAAGTAGTGAGGAAACATTTCTTGGGAAATTTCAGGTGAAATAGTGAAAATTTAAAAGTTGGGGCTGAAGAGAGTATTTGTTTGTTTTTAGGCAAGGTTTCTCTTCGTAGCCTTGGCTGCCCTGGACTTACTTTGTAGACCAGGTTGGCCTCAAAGTTACAGAGATCTGCCTGCCTCTGCCTCCCAGAGGGCTGGGATTAGAGGCGTGTGCTACCATGTTGGCATGTGCCAACTCTGAAGAGATTCGAAGAGAGTTGAAGAGTATTGCTGCTATTTTAGAAGACCCAGCATCTACATGACAACTCAGAACCATCTGTAAATTCAATTCCAAGAGATCTCACTCCCTTTTCAGGCTTCCCTAGGCACCAGGCACACACATGATGCACAGACATACATGCAGACAAAATACCCATGCACATAATTTTTTAAGATTATAAACAAATATTAATGGGTTTCATGTTGCCATCTGTTCTATCATGATTTCACCCAGTACAATTTCATCTCCTGTAATTACGAATCTAGATGGTAGAGGGTAGGGTATGATATCAGTATATACCTTTAATCTCAGTAGAGGCAAGCAGATCTCTGAGGCCAAGCAAGCTCCAGGCCAGCCAGGGTACATGGTAAGGCCTTATCTCAAAAACAAAAAATAACCAAAATGGTATTAGGTAGAAACAGTAATTTTTTTTTAGTGTTCTAGCACTAGTTTGTTTGTTTGTGTGTTTTAGTCTGCCAAGGCTGTGAAGAAATTACTAACCATTTGCTGTTTTGTCAGTCCCTTGGTATTAGGTATATAAATAATCTAATGATAGCTTGATTACACATTCAATTTAGGTAGGAACTGTACATAAAATTAGATGCCTTTAAGATTTATTTGTTGATTTATTATGCAGTACAGTATCCTGCCTGTATGCATGCCATCAGGCTAGAAGAGAGCACAAGATCTCAATATAGATGGTTGTGAGCCACCATGTGGTTGCTGGGAATTGAACTCAGGACCTTTGGAAGAACAGCCAGTGTTCTTAACCTCTGAGCCATCTCTTTAGCCCCCTTTGTTTGTTTTCTATAAATCTATTGACAATCTAGATAGTGCCAAATGTTGTAATTTTTTTTTTTTTTAACATACATGTTTTTATTTCTATATCTGACAACTGGCAAACTGGGTAGGAAAAATAGCTTTAACTGCAGTGTCTTCTATGGGTATTCTCTGTACCATATCCAAACAGATGAGGATAAGTTCTTGTAAATCCAGAATGGGTGTTTGTTTTTTAAATTACTGCTTCTGTGGAAGTAACTTTGTGTTTTGAATCTAGGTTGTCTCTCAGTATTCAAGTTTACTCTCTCCGATGAGTGTTAATGCGGTGATGAAAGTGATTGATCCAGCCACAGCCACCAGTGTTGATCTTAGGGACATTAAAATAGTTAAGAAGCTTGGGTGAGTATCTCTATTTCATTCTTAGTATTAGCAAAACCAAGTGACTTTGAAGAAAGAGCTGGTTGTGATGGTTATAAATATAATCCCAGCATTTGGGAGGTTGAGGTGGGAGGCCAGCTATGAGGTCAGCCTGGACTAGCTAGTGAGTGCTCTGTCACTCTTGTTAGAGTGAGGTTCTGTCTCCACAAAACCCCTTTACAACAAGTACATCCTTAGACTAATCACCTTCCTGGGCCAGTGGGTGTAATATAAGTGAACAGTAACTATCAGCAAGTGAGCGTTAGAAGACATTGTTGGCTTGAACTTCATTGTATGGCAGTCTCTAGGGCTTGCTTGTGTTTCCTTACGGTAGCATGGAAGTGTATCCAAAAGGCTGGAGAATGGGTTCTCAGAAGGAATGTGGGACCAAAGCAGTTTTTGTTGCTCTGATTATTTTTCTTAGTGGAACAATAGACGACTGTGAGCTGGTGGAAGGTCTTGTTCTCACACAGAAAGTGGCAAATTCTGGCATAACAAGAGTTGAGAAGGCCAAGATTGGGCTTATTCAGTTTTGCTTATCTGCTCCTAAAACAGATGTAAGTAAAATTCAAGGTGATTTCCTATTGATTAACTTTCTGATGGGTACTTTAAGATAAAAATGAAAATGCTGATAATAGTATATGTATAAAATGTAGACCTCAAAGGGGTTAATAAAATTGAGACAAAAATAGAAATTGTTGCAGCTACATGTAACGTTGCAGGTGAAGACAGTGGTTATAGAAGATTGCATGAAATAAAAAGGTGTGTATGTTACATTTATTCCTTGAATTTGCACGTTGTCCCGATTTCTGAAAGCAGAGATGCCACCTGCTGGAGTCCACAGAATGTTATTTGTGCAAGTGGAGCCTAGACTAACTTGATAGCTGAACTGTCAAGACTACCTCGTTCTTGAGATCCTGCTGTCTTAGTGTCCTTTCTAAAAGGAGCGTGTGGCGCTGCAGATGTAGTTTTCCTATATTCTGCCAGCACATGGGTATGCTGTTCAGTATTTGTTTTTTCTCAAAAAAAAGATGAGGCCGTACAAGGACTAATGGGTCATTTCTTGACAACAGTAAGATTTGTCATCGTGTTTATTTTGTTGGTCAGTTGGTTAGAGACAGGGTCTGTCTGTCTGGCTCTCTTCCTCCCTCCTCCCCTTTCCCTTCCTCTCTCCTCTCTCTTCCTTCTCTCTGGAACTTGTCTGTGATGGACTAAACCCACAGAAATCCACCTGCCTCTGCCTCTCCTACCTGTTAGTATTAAAGGTATGCACTGCCATACTCAATAATGTCCCAAGCCACGAAGTAAAAAGGGTACAGTTTACATTATTTCTGTAATACATACGGTATGTAGAAAATTTTCATGTTCGAGAAATAGTAACCATTTTGCATTCTTCAGTTACCAAAAATGTACTTGCAAAACGTTTCAGGCAGCAATAGAGCCTGTAATCCTAGCACTCAGTGGTTCCAGGAGTGAATTGAAGGCCAGCCTGGGTTACATCTTGTCTTTCAGACACCCGAAAACCAATAGAAAGTATGGTTAAAAAGAACCAGCTTTACCTGGGCAGTGGTGATACACAGGTTTAATCCCACGTTTAAAGTCAAAAGCAGGTGGATCTCTTGAGTTCAAGGCCAGCCTGGTCTACAGTGAGTTCCAGGACAGCTTTAACTACATACACTGAGAAACCCTGTAGGTGTATATGTACATAAATAGAACCAGCTCTGTTTATATATGTCATTTTAGACCTTTTCCTGTGCGTGTCTATGTAACTGGTATGGGCTTGTCTTTCACTTTCTGTTACATCTCTTGCTGTAAATAATTGCTGTGTTATTCCAATCAGATGGATAATCAGATCGTAGTGTCTGACTACGCGCAAATGGATCGAGTGCTTCGAGAAGAGAGAGCCTATGTTTTAAATCTGGTGAAGCAGATTAAGAAGACAGGATGTAATGTCCTTCTCATACAGAAGTCTATCCTAAGGTTTGGGACTTTATTTTCTTATTCCTGGATTTATAATTGATTTATGTGTATATGCGCTTAAGGGTATACACTGCATGCGCACAGGAGCCCTGAGAGTTTAGAAGGTGTTGAATGCCCTGGAACTGGAATTTATAGGTAGCTATAAGCCTAGGAACCAACCCAAATCCTCTGCATGAGTAGCAGGCACTGGTAACCACTGTACCATCTCTGTCTTTCCACCAACCGCAGCAATTTTCTTTTCAAAAGAAACAGTTGCTTCATCTCACAAGCACAGGAAATCTAGAGTGAATATTTTGGCACACCATATTTTCATTAATAGAGACAGGACTATTTTCTCTTAAATTAAACATTGGATATAATTTTTCTAATCAAGGTTTTAAGAAAATTAAGGCTAAGCATAGTTGTTCATGTCTCTGATACCAGTACTCAGAGGCTGAGCCTGAAAGATTGCTAGGAATCAGGCCAATTTGAGATACATGAGGCCTTTTAAAAAAATTAGAGATGGGAGAGTGGCTTGGTTTTTGAGGTCATTTGTTGCTCTGGGACCTGGGTTTGGTTCCCAGCACCCACATGTTGGCTCACAAACATGTAAGTCCAGTTCCAGGGGAAGGCATCTATTGAACACCATGGACAGCAGGTGCACATATGGTGCGTGTAAATGCATACAGGCAGAATGCTCATACGTTGTTTTTAAAAGGAAAAAAATAAAAAAAAAATTAAAAATTTTTATGAAGCTATTCTAAAACTGCTTGAGGCTAGGGATGTACCTTAATTGTTGGTACTTGCCTACATGCACAGTGCCCTGGGTTTGATCTCTATGGCTTAAACTGGATGTGCTAGCACTTGAGATGCAGGGGCAGATAGACAGTTCAAGGTTCAGCTTCAGCTACATGGTAAATTCTAGGCTAGCTTGGGGTACATGAAAATCTGTCTCAAAAACAAAACAGTGGAAAACATCAGCTGAATTAATTTACTAAAAAAGGTATTTATTTAAAGTGCTTTGGGAGGCTGAAGAGATGGCTCAGAGGTTAAGAACACTGGCAGTTCTTCCAGAGGTCCTGAGTTCAATATCCAGCAACCACATGGTGGCTCACAACCATCTATAATGAGATCTGGTGCACTCCTTTGGCGTGAAGGCACACATGCAGGCAGAATGCTGTATAAATAATAAATAAAGGAGTCTTCTTAAAAAATAAGATGCTTTGGGTAGTCCACAGATAATTGAGCTCTTTCTTTCATTTCTAGGTTTTGTTGTTTTCAATAGTAGATAGGCATGTTCCCATTTACTTCCCTGATGAGCTAGAAGGTACCCATAGGTACTCACTTTATATCTGGAGTCCTTCATGAGCAGGGAAAGATTTCTAATCCCCAGTCACTCAGTGCTCTGATCTTGAGTAAATTGTTCCTAAAATTTGGTTTTTCTTAGCTTTCATCAGAGATGGTAATATCTGTCTTGCTAGCATCATAGGATTGCTATTACTAAGATAGTTTGTAGGAATGAATCATGCTTCTTAATATATACAGTATCAGTAAATACGTAAAGTATCAGTTCACATAGCAAAATGTAATCATTTCTTAAGAATCAAGATCAAATTGCTTGTGTTATGTTACAGTTTTGCATTATAAGTTTTCCAGGATCATTAGAACCCTTCAGAAGAATTTTGAACTTCTGTTCACTATGTCACAAGCCTTTGACCCCAACACTTAGGAGGCAAATTTCTGAGTTCCAGGAAGCTAAGGCTACATGAGAAATTATCTCAAAAAGAAAAAAAGGGAATTTTCAAACATTAAAAGTGTTTCCCTTCACAATTGCCCATTTGAATAACAGTAAAATAAAATCTTAACTACTGAACAGTAACTTTTTTAACCCAGCATAACAACGTTCTGTGTTCCAGAGATGCGCTTAGTGATCTTGCATTACATTTCCTGAATAAAATGAAGATTATGGTGGTTAAGGATATTGAAAGAGAAGACATTGAGTTCATCTGTAAGGTAAGCGTTGGTGAATGCAGAAACATATTAGCATGTGCTGTGGGTTTGATTTTTAGTGGGTTTTGTGTTATGGTTGGTGTTTTGTTGTTTAAGGGTTTTTTTATGTATATGAGTTTTCCTGCATGTGTCTATGTACTACATGGGCCCCTGGGAGCCCTGAAGCAACCCCCTAGAACTGAAGTTAACATGGAGCTATGAAGAGCAGCCAGTTTAACTACCAAGCCATGTCTCCAGCCGTGGAGGTGCTTTTGTTTGTTTTGCAGTGTTGAGTATTGGTCCCAGCAGTTTGAGTAATATACCAGACAAGGGCTTGTTCTGCCATTGAGTTACGTCTCCGATGTGGTGTGGTGCTGGTGTGCAGACTTGATTTTCTTTTCCCAGACAATTGGAACCAAACCAGTTGCTCATATCGACCAGTTCACTCCCGACATGCTGGGCTCTGCTGAGTTAGCAGAGGAAGTCAGTTTAAATGGCTCTGGAAAACTGTTCAAGGTAACAATGTTACAGTTAAGCTCTACTTTCTACCTTTTTGGTTTTTTCTTTTACCATTACTTAATTTGAAATTTATTCACTAAAGATTACAGGTTGTTCAAGCCCAGGCAAAACAGTTACAATTGTTGTTCGTGGTTCTAACAAGCTAGTGATTGAAGAAGCTGAACGCTCCATTCATGATGCTCTCTGTGTCATCCGGTGCTTAGTGAAGAAGAGGTAACACGATCATCACTGAGTAATACATTTTATTCCACTTATTTTGGGTGTGTGTGTGTGTGGACACATGCACAACGTGGCGCGTGTGGAGGTCAAAGAACAAGTTTGGGGGACACTTTTCTATATTTATTTATTTATGTTCTTCCCATCATGTAGTTTCTCGGGACCAAACTTGTGTTGGTGTCAGGTATTTTGTTTGCTGAATCATCTTTCTGGCCTCCATATTCTGGAGACTTTAGTTTGAGGGGCTGGAAGGTAGTACAGTTGATACAACCAAACTGTGGGGCCATGGGCCTGGGAGGTAGGCTGGCTTGGAGCAAGAGTGGGGTCAGGGCATGTCCAAACCCCAGACATCTCATTCTGAGCGATGCCACAGAGTAGGACCACTCCCTTCATGCCCTGGAGCACTAGTCCCATTCCCCCACCATTGCCCTTCTGAGGAGGTCACTGAGCTTGGCAGCCAGATTAAACTCCATTTCCCCCTAAAAGGTAATGTCCAGAAGCACCTGGAATTCCTCCTGTAAATGAGGCATGCTCAGCACCCTGGCCCCGGCCAAGGATGTACACTCAGCCCATAGCCCCACCTAACCCCAAGGCTTTCATAGCCTTTGTTCCCACTGCCAATTAAACGAGCTGTCTTGCTGGAGCTGTCTGAAGTGTCTCTCCTGTGCTCACTTCTGCCTGAGGTTGCCATGCCTGCCATTTCTGCCTTGCTCCCCCTCCCAGGATCCACCTGTTGCCATTAACAATGGAGAAGTGGCCAGGCGTGGTGAATGCCTGCAATCCCAGCACTCTCGGAGGCAGAGGAAGTCAGATCTCTCTGAGTTTGAGGCCAGCCTGGTCTACAAATCCAGGACAGCCAAAGCCACACAGAATGACCCTGTCTCGAAAAAATTAAAAAAAAAAAAAAAAAAAAAAAAAAAAAAAAAAACAAAAAAAAAAACCATATCAAAAAAAAAAAAAAAAAAAAAAAAAAAAAAAAAAAAAAGGATGGAGAATTGGGCCAGGAACAACATCAAACTGCTGTGTTTTTGGCTTTTTAAAGTTAAAATGTTGCTGATACTCCAACCAAGTGCCATGCATGGAGATAACCTAGAACCCCTGCACAGATGTAGCCATGGCAGCTCAGTGTCCTAGTGGGTTCCATAGTAATGGGAACAGGGGTTGTCTCTGACATGAAATGATCAGTTGCTCTCTGATCACCTCCCCCTGAGTGGGGAGCCACAGAGGAAGACAATACAGCCACTTCTGATAAGATCTGATAGACTAGGATCAGAAGGAAGGAAAAGAAGACCTCCCCTACCAGTGGACTTGGGACAGTGGATTTGTGGAGAAGGAGGGAGGAAGGGAGGGAGCTACAGGGGGGGGATACAAAGTGAATAAAGTGTAATTAATAAAAGTTTAAAAAGTTAAAATGTTATTTTAAAAAACTTTTTTTCAGGTAAATTAAGCTAAAAATATTTGTGAATTTCAGAGCTCTTATTGCAGGAGGTGGTGCCCCAGAAATAGAGTTGGCCCTGAGACTGACTGAGTACTCTCGAACACTGAGTGGTATGGAGTCCTACTGTGTTCGTGCTTTTGCAGACGCTATGGAAGTCATTCCGTCTACACTAGCTGAAAATGCTGGCCTGAATCCCATTTCTACAGTAACAGAACTAAGAAACCGGCATGCCCAAGGAGAAAAAACTACAGGCATTAATGTCCGAAAGGTAATAATGTGATGCTTACCATTGTGGAAGAAAAGGTTGGTAGAAAGAAATATTGTTCAGTTTTGTCCTTGTTGATTGGTTAAAAGTAGTATAATTTTGGATACAAACCTGAAACCTGGAAAGGTTACACTATATCGTCAGAATAAAGATGGTGCTGTGGGAAATAGCACTCATCAGCTACCATTTACTAACTTGTAGGAAGGTTAGTCTGACTTTTATTTCCTTGGTTGGTGCTTGGGAGGGCACTAGTTAAGCGGATGTTAAGTATAATGGTTGTTGTGTCATGAGCATCAGCTGTTAACATGCCAGGTGAGCATAGAGGAGTGATAGCTGTCCCCTTACTAAGTGTTCTGTTGTAGAGATGGGGGGAATACTAATAAGCCTAGATCCTAGTTCTTGAGTGTTACAGGATCCCAAGGGGTGGCACTTCCTGGTTGGTTGTGTGCGGTCAAATCCTGAAGGCATCTGCTCCTCTGCAGGGTGGAATTTCTAACATTTTGGAGGAAATGGTGGTCCAGCCCCTGTTGGTGTCTGTCAGTGCTTTGACCCTTGCAACTGAAACTGTACGGAGCATCCTGAAAATTGATGATGTGGTAAGTAGAGTTGAAAATTCCCTGGGGGGTCTGAAGTTTTACTGGTTTAACTTGGTGGGTCAAGAAGATAACAATTCATAACTATTATTTCCTGTAAAAATGAGGCAAAGTTTAGATAATTACCTTAAACGTCATCTAACATTTTATATCATTACAAGTTTTGAAACCTAAGTTTTTTTTTTTTTTTTTTTAATCAGGTAAATACTCGATAATCTGGAAAAAAATGGCCAACTGGCACCATCATGGACAGATGGACTGGGGCTAAAATGGAAGGGTGATCACCTTGGAGTTCCTTCTCATCTGGAAGCTAGCTTCTTCAGAGTTTTTGGACATTGTCTTCCAGTTGGCATTTGTTTGAAATTGTATTGAAACAATTTAATGAAAATATTAAAATATTTGGTCTCAAACTGCATATTAATTTGTCACTCAGTTTATACTGTTTTTTGATACTTTATAGGAAAAGCCTGTAGGCAAGCTACACATACCCTTAAAGTTTAACCTTGTTGGGGATTTTGTTGCTGTTTATTCCTGTATATTCTGTTAGTTTTTTGTTTATTTGTGGTTGTGTCTGGTTGGTTTGTTGTTTGGAAAAGGGTTTTTCTGCGTAGCCTTGGCTGGCCTGGATCACTTTGTAGACCAGGCTGGGCTCAGACTCTGAGAGATCTGCCTGCCTCTGTCTCCCTGCGTGCTGAGATTAAAGGCTGGTTCCTTGGTTTTTTGAGACAGGGTACCCTGGATAGCCTTAAACTTAAGTTTGATGTATCAATGCTTTCCAGTTACAGGTGTGCACTATGGCGCCCAGTTTGTACAATGCTGGGGATGAAACCCAAGGCTTTATGCTATCTCCCTGAACCTCCCACCTAAACCTCTCAAATGAATGCTGAGATTACAGGTATGAGTCAGTATTCTCAGCCAAATACAAGATTTTTATAATTTCCTTTTTATTTTGTTTGCATATTGGGGAGCAATGTACATGATAGGATGCTTGGAAATAAGACAACTTGGGAACAGATTAGTTCTCTTCACCATGTGAGTTTCAGGCATCAAACTCACAAGTTGTCAGGCTATCTTGATGACCCAAATTTGCAAGTTTTTTAGTTTGGTTTAACGCCAGGGTATGGGGGTATATAGCTTTAATCCCAGCACTCAGGTGGCAAAGGCAGATGGATTTCTGTGAGTTCCAGGCCAGCCAGGGCTATCTATACATTTTGAGAACCTGTTTCAAAAATTAAAGAAATGTTCTAATATGTTTATTACACGAATAGTGTATTACTTTTCTCTTGCTGTGATAAAACACCACGGCCCAAGGTGTAAATCCAGAGGGTTAAAAGTCCATGGTGGGGCCTGGAGAGATGGCTCAGACGTTAACAGTCCACACTGGGCTGGAGAGCTGCTCAGACATTAAAAGCACTGTCTGATCTGGTCCTGAGTTCAATTCCCAGCAACCACATGGTGCCTCACAACCATCTATAGTGAGAGCTGCTGGCCTGCCGGCACACATGCAGGCAGAACACTGCATAAGTAATAAAAAAAAAAAAAAAAAAAAAAAAAAAAAGGCCATGGTGATAAAGCAGGAGGCACGGAAGCCGAGGACTTGCGTCAGGAACCACAAGCACAGCAGCGGACTGCAATAGTGCCAGTCTTGAAGCCCTCAAAGCCTGTCTTCCATAGTGATGCTAGAAGCTATCCAAGCGGCACCGCCAGCTAAGCCTGGCTGTTTGTACCCATGCGGACTCCTCCCGTAAAGAGCTTCAAAGCACAATGTATGTGTGACCTAACAGACAAAAGAAGCTGCCGGTGTTCGGGTCCAGAGGATGGCCCAGGAGTTGAGGAAGCTCATGTAAGAAACAAGTGCAGTTGGACACATTGTAATTTTACAGACTCACATGGTCTTTCATGAGGCTGTTACATTTCAGGCATAATCAGACCTCACCATGGTGCTTGTAAAATTCAACATGGCTCTACCCTCATTTTCAGTACATACCAGACTATTCCGCACTCATTTTAGGGAGTGAGGTTTTACACCCCGATAGGTACTTCTCTCAAATTTCACACCTGTGAGTAAAAGCCTGTTTTTAAGGTTAGCCACATTTTGGCCTGTACAATCTGGTGCTTCATTGAACCATCACCTGTATATCACAGAATCTAAGATGTTAGTTAAGGAAAACAAATACAAGTCTAGGGTTTTGAGATAAAGATCTTTGGAACATCCAGAATTTAGGTTTTCCTTTTAATTGATTGTTAAGCTTTATAATTCATTATAAACCAACTGGATCAGGTGTCTTAGAAACTTCGGTCAAAATATTCTAGTACATATTGTGGATGCTGGGGTATTACCCATTACTTATATGTATCTAAAAATGCAGCTGACTTGGCAGAATGGAAGAGGACTTTCTAGGAGAAATGCTTGCTAGCCTTTGCTTACGTGAAACGTGCTGTGGTAGGAAACGACTGCCTTAGGATTTGCTGTGGGGCTTGTGCGCACCAGCTAACAAGGAAGCTCTGTTAGAGCTGAAAGAAGCTAGCCTGTTACACTTCAAAGGGTGCTCTTCCTTACTTAAGGCAAAAGGCTACAGCAGGCTAAAGGGGCCGAAATCTTGTCATTGTTACGGGTTTCGAGTGTTGAGGAAAGTGTAAGGAATGGTGTGAAGACTAAAATCCTCCATGTAGATGCAGCATTTTCCCGTTCAGTCAGTTCTGAAACATTTGACTTGAAGTGGCCACAGTTTGCAAACGGCAGGAAAAGTCTCAGATGGTTGCTAAGTGAGTCGTGCCAAGCTTGCGAAGGGAAGTCACCACCACGAGGAGCAAGGGTAAGTAGTGCGGTTAGATGCCTGACCAGCAACACACAGGGAACTAGCAAAACTGGAAAGCTGTGCACGTGTTGGCTAAGTGGAAGCCAAGCGTGGCGTCGAACGCCTGTAATCCCAGCACTGGGCAGACAGAGGCAGGCAGATCTCTGTGAGTTCAAGGCCAGCCTGGTCTACAAAGCGAGTCCACCAGGACAGCCGAGGTGACACACGGAAACCCTGTCTCGGAAAACAAACGACTAAGCGATGCTATACATAAAATACGGCACTTAAGCTGGAAAAACATCGAAGGCTGTGAGGAGCCGCATTTAGGCGACTCTGCTTTTTCTTTTTTAACCCGTGTTAGATGTCTGCCAATTTAGAATACTGTCAGTGAGCCAAAACCTGTTCTGTTCAGTTGTGCAACGTCCACACTAACGTCCTTGACACTAGTTGCCTGTGGCTGAAAGGAAGGCAGCCCTGTTAGGACGGCTATGGATTCCTCCCATCGCTTTTCAGAACCAACGTCACACACCAGTTCCCTGGGGAGAAGCAAGCTCTGCCAGAACAGGAGCCGAAAGAGAGGATGGAGACTTCCCCGGGCGACCAGGACGGCCTGGGCGAGCGCGTCAGGGACAGGTTGTGTGGAAGGCGGGCCTCGTAAAGCGGAAGCCACCTCGTGGCGGGGACAGGTCGCCGGCAGGGTGCTAAGCGGAGTGTTAGGTCGCCGGGGGCCGCCGGGGGCCGCCGGGGGCCCGGGCGGCTCGGAGCGTGGTGGGTGGGTTGGGAGCGGCGAGCCGCGCCGTCACTGCTGGGGCGCGGGCCCTGCCCACGGGTGGACCCTCACTGGTCAGCCCAGAGAAAAGAGGCGGGACAAGCACGTCTTCTCCCTCTGATTGGGCAGCGCGTGCCGCGCCCTGTCAGGTAGAGCCGAGCCGCGCCCTCTGCCATGTTTGCACGCTGCAAACCCTGGGACTCTGCGGCGCCCACACAACTCCCGGGCTCTGCTGTTCCGCGTGCCAAAGCACGCCGCTCCGGTTAGAAGCACGCGCCCCTGCTCAAAGTCCGAAATAAAGCGAGAACCCAGGCGGGCTCGGCTCCTAGCCGGGCCCGCGCCGAGGACACGCCATCCCTGGGCAACGAGCCTGAAGACGGCGTTTTGCCTGCTGCGCTGGCCGCTCGTGCAGCTCCGACGCGCGCTTCCGGAAAGCCGCGTTAAAGCGCAGGCCGGGGTCGGAGCCATCGCTGGGCGGGGGCCCGGGCTGCGGCCCGGGAAGGCGTGGGCGCGCCTTTTGGTCCCCGGCGCCTCCCGTAGCGTCCCTAGTAACCGCGCCCCTAGTGACCGCGGGCCGCAGGCCGGGCCGGCGCGGGCGCGGGCGCTCGGAGCGGGGCGATGGCCTCCCCGCCCCTGGCGGGCAAGCTGGCGGCCCGGCTGGCGGCGGCCAGCCTCCACCTGCCGGGGAACGCCCGCACCGGAGCCGGAGGCGCGCAGTACGAGCGCGAGGACCCCCTAGCGTCGGTGCTAGCGGCGACCCTGGAGGAGGAGCGGAGCAAAGGGCTGCGGTCGGCGCGGGCGTCGGTAACGGGGACCCCGCGGGGCTGAGGGCCGGTCCGGGTGCCCACCGGCGGGGCGGGGGCGCGCGGGGCCCGCTGCGGGCTCCCCGCTCCCTGCCCCTGCTCCAGATGGCCGCAGACTTTCTTGGAGAGCATTTTTTAAAACTTTCCAGAGTGTGCAAAAAACAGAACTTTCCCCCTATTCTTTCAGCATATTTTGGGAATAAATAATTCTTTGATTTTTTTTTTTTTTTCAAGACAGGGTTCCTCTGTGTAGCCTTGGCTGATCTGGACTCACTTTGTAGACCAAGCTGGCCTCGAACTCAAAGAGATCCGCCTGCCTCTGCCTCCCGTAGTGGGATCACAGGCCTGCACCACTGCACCCGGCTTAGTTCTTTGATTTTTTTTTTAATTTAATTTTTGGTTGTTTTTTTTTTTTTTAACCTTGAGGAAAACTGATGTGCCATAATTTTCATAAAACCTCAGATGATAAGTTGTGCTGACAAGTGTGTTTAATCATTTTGAGGTTTTGGTTAGTAGTGGGTTTTAGCACAGTCCATTAGGAGAGCGTGTTGGAAGTTCAATGGACAGATGCTCCACATATGGAGATGTCCAGATAAACAAATTGCCCAAATCCCAGAGTTTCCTAAAGGGGCCATAAGGGTGAGGTGAGGTCTCAAAAACCATTTTCAGTATCTAGTCTGGATGCGTTTACAGCGGGAGGGCTCAGTCTGTCGTCTGTTCACTCCACCTCGTTTCCAGCAATATTCTTTATTCTCTGAGAATTTCACGCAGTGTGTTTGAACATAGTCTCTCTCTCTTCTCCATCTGCTCTATCCATTTTATTTGTTTGTTTTAGAATTTTGTGTATGGATGTGTGCCACATGAGTTCCTGGGAGTTACAGGCAGCTGTGAGCCACCATACAAGTGCTGGCAATCAAGTCCAGGTCTGCTGGACCAGCAAGTGCTCTTAACAACTCAGCCATCTCAACATCCTTATTTTTGTTTGTGTTTCAAGACAGGGTCTCTCTGTTATCGATGGCTGGCCTCAAACTCACAGAGCTCTGCCTGCCTCTGCCTCCTGAGGGCTGGGTTTAAAGGGGTGTGTCATGCCCAGCTTCTGTTCTCTTTAAAAGTCCACAACTTTGGATTTAAGTGCGCACTCTGTGGATGTAAAGCATTGGGACAGGCACGTCCCCTCCCACACTTGGCTTCTTAGCTGGGAATGAGGTGAAGGGAAGAGCTGTACCAACTGAGCTACACCCTTGACCTTTTTGCTTTATTGTAGACAGGGTCTCATTTGATCTAGGATTGCCTCAGACTTGTTATTAGTGGCTGAGGATGACCTTAAACTTCTGATCTTCCGGACTCCATCTTTCAAATTAAGAGTATGAGGCACCATGCCTGGCCGGTAGCAAAGCTTTCAGGTTATCTAGAGTGAAGCAGCTGGAGGCCCTGAGCATCATGGAGGCTCAGAGTTCTGGGCCTGGGAGGACTGATATACTTGATAAAGCCACCGTTCAACATAGTCTTTAATAGCTTACAGAAGGCAAAATATTTGTGTGGAAGGAAGTATTTGGATCCTGGACCAGAATCTATTCTCTGCTACCTGCTAGGTGATTTTAGAACATAACTTCTATTTCCTTATCTACAGTTGTCTCCAATTTCCACGTGTGTGTATGTGTGTGTGTGTGTGTGTGTGTGTATGTGTGTGTAGAACCAATGGAGAGAATGGGTGTTGTTTCTAGAGTGATTTACATAAACCAGTAATTATAACAACTGTCAGTGTGAACTGTCACTTGGAAATGCGCACCTTGACTTGTGGCAGAAAAGCCCACCGTTTGTGTAGTTGATATTCCAGAGTGCCCTGTCACTGAAGAGTCATATTATAAACTGAGTCTGGGTGTCCAGAACCCAAATAAAAACCTAATGTGTTGCCGTTTGTCTGTAATCCAAGTGTTGGAGGGAGGAGAAACAGGCAGATTCCTGGAACTTGTTGAAAGCCTTGTCCCAAAAAATACGGTGGACATGGTCACCTCATCTACAAAGCAAGTCCAGGACAGCCAAGGCTATTCAGAAAAAACTTTGTCTTGGAAACCCCTGATAAATTAATAAGGTGAATTGTGAATAGGAAATGTGCCCGATATTGATCTCTGGTCTACACACACACACACACACACACACACACACACACACAGAGAGAGAGAGAGAGAGAGAGAGAGAGAGAAGAGCAGAGAGGCAGGGCCAGAGGGTCCCACATTCACTAAGAGACACAGTGAGCTAAAGTGTCAAATGCTGCATCAACCCCCCCAAAATGAAGAATAGAGACTAGCATTCCCAGAGGGGAGTTCTGTAGGTGGGAAAATGAGTGAATGTTCCTCTGGTGGCTTCTGTTTTCCTAAAGATATAAAAGGGTTATGAGGAGAATTGGTGAGCTAGGGTGGGAGAAGGGAAAGACAAGCTGGTTGCTGGGGCAGTGGGAGCCATTTCCCACGGGGACACTAGCTGTTGCCCCAGCCAGGAACCCGCTAGACATTGCTCGGTGTCTGAGTTAGTGTCAATATTTGCAAAACATTGTTGTTTTGGAAAGGTACATGTCAGTTACGGCGGTAACCACTGAACATACCCTTCCCTTTAAATATCTAATGTTAGCACATTTGGAAGACAGAGTCAGAACTGTGAATTTCAGACCACCCTAACCTGCATGGGAAGCTCCAGACTAGCCTAGATGACATAACAAGACCTTGTCCCCAAACAAACAAATAAATAAGTAATCTCAAACATTAGCTGGGTACAGTGGCCCACAGCTATAGTCTTAGCACTTGGGAGGCTGAGGTACACGGATTTCATTCAACATTGTAAAACTCCCATCTCTCTCTTTCCTTCCTCCTTTTCTCCCTCCCTTCCTTTCTTTCTTCCTTCTTCCCTCCCTCCTCCTTCCCTCCTTTCCTTCCTTCCATCTTTTCTTTCTTCCTTCCTTCTTCCTCTTTCTCCTCCTCCTTGCTCGTCTTTTCTTTTTCTTTTTTGGAGTCCGGGTCTCACGTGTAGCCCTGGCTGCCTTGGAGCTCTTGGAGAACAGGAATGTATGTACATGAGGCTGGTTTCATAGAAATGTGCCTACCTCTGCCCCTCAGATGCTGAGATTAAAGGTGTGTGCCGCCATGCCTGGCCCAACAGACCTTCCACAGCACATACTGGCCTCAAACTCACTGTGTAACTCAGGCTGGCCTTGAAGTCAGGGTCTTTCTGGCTCTGCCTTCTGAGTGCTGGGCTTATAGACAGGGGCTACCAGGTTCAGTATTGAAAAGAAGATAAATTAGTAAAAGTTCCAGAATTCACATGAACTCCATTCTCTGTGGGGCTGACACCAGTAAAACTCAGGTGCTGCGAGGCTGATTGACCCCTAAGTGGGTCAAGCCGCTCTCAGGGAGATTAGCTTCTTACAGAGTGGAACTTCCATCATGAAAAGCTTAACTATCAGAAGAGGAGGGAAATAGCAAGCATTGTATGGTGTTTGGCCTCCAGAGGACCCTGGGGCAGTGAAACTAGAAGTGGGAGTCATTCATCGGTTTTAGGTTAAAACCAAGTAAGTAAGCAAGCAAACAAAAACCTAGAAGGCTTTGTTTGAAAAATGTCCCGTGTGTTAGTGCAGGCCTCAGTGTGTGAGTGCAGCTTGCCAGGCTGCTTCTGCTTCACACCTCTCTCTCTCTCTCTCTCTCTTTCTTGTTTTCTGTTTTTTTTCAAGACAGGGTTTCTCTGTGTGGCCTTGGCTGTCCTGGACTTGCTTTGTAGACCAGGCTGGCCTCAAATTCACAGAGATCCGGCCGCCTCTGCCTGGGGTTAAAGGCGGCCACCACACCCAGCTTCTTTCTCCTTTTCAATAGTTCTTCCAGGCCAGAAACTTGCTGTTTTTAGTGTAAATGAAGGAGATAGGACCTGTTAAGAGATTTTTCTGTGGTGTTGGAGAGATGGCTCAGTGGGTAAGAGCACTGGCTGTTTTTTGTAAAGACCTGGAGTTCAATTCCCAGCAACCACATGTAATGTGCCACCTGTAATGAGATCTGGTGCCCTCTTCTGGCAGGCAGGCACACATACTGCCCACCCTTGGAGCCCCCGGGGCAGGAGCCCCTGAGGAGCTGGCTCTGGGCACAGGAGCAGCTGCTGCTCTTTTCTCAGAAAAAATAAATAAATAAATAATAATAATAAAATAAAAATAAAACTAATGCACAGTTTAAAAGAGGGTTTCTGAAGACTTCCTGCTGAGTGCCATCCTGTCTTCTGCAGTGGTCAGTGTCCTCATCTGAATATTTCCTGGCAGTTATCTAGGAACCTAACCAACATAAAGTGGGCTGACGCCAGGCATGGTGGCACGTGCCTTTGATCCCAGAGCTCGGGAGGCAGAGGCAGTCAGGTCACTGGTTCAGCGCTAGCTTGGTCTACAGAGGGAGTTTGAGGCCAGCCTTGGCAACATAGTGAGACTGCTGTGAGAATCAGCATTTGGATCAGTATCAATTCATTTGTTATTTGATTTCAAATACCGTATAACAGGCTTCTCTTCCATCAGGCCGGCTACACCAACTTTCCTGGGGAGGACAGGAGTGCGGCGTTCGACAGTAGTCTGAACTTCTCTGACATCTCCCACTCTGATGAAGAGTATTACAGGAAGCTGAAAGAGCTGAAGGCTGTCCACAAGGAATCCATGGCTAAGTTAGAGAAGATGTGCCAGGAGCAGCTAACGCTGAGAGACCTGCAGCCAGTGATGGCCAGGGAAGACTCCTCTAGCGTCTCCTCTAGGTAAGTCTGTGCCGTGTCATGTGTGGACTGAACTAAGGTAATTGCATGGACTGACTAGAACAAATACCTGAGTACCCGCTCCTAAACCACCCTTCCTAGATTAATGATGTATGGGAGTAATGATTAATCCCACAAAGATGGGATTTTATTCAAAATGTTTAATGGCTTATCAGTTTAGTAGGTTCCCTCTTGCTTTGAGGGTCATTTGTGGCATCTGTCTGTCTGTCTGTTTTTATTATAATTTAACTCAGTGTGTTTTGCTTGCATGTATGTATACACCATGTATGTGTCTGGTGTCCACAAAGACTTGTGAGCTGCCATGTGGGTGCTGGGAATGGAGCACGTGTCCTCTGGAAGAGCAGCCAGTGTTCTTCACTGATGAGCTGTGTCTCCAGCCCCTTCACACGTGTTTTCCTGCTTTACTTCTGTGTACAGATATGTAGCAAAATATTTAGGCTGGCCCACTTTTGAAACATGTATATAGTCCAGGATGATTTAGAACTTACCATGTTCCAGGATGGCCTCAAACTCTGGGCAATCCTCCTGCCTCAGCCTCAAAAGTGTGAGATTACAAACAGGAGCCATCATGCTCATTTTCTGTCTTTCTTTCTCTCTTTCTTTCTTCCTTCCTTCCTTCCTTCCTTCCTTCTTTTCTTTCTTCCTTTCTTCCTTTCTTCCTTTCTTTCTTTCTTTCTTTCTTTCTTTCTTTCTTTCTTTCTTTCTTTCTTTCTCTTTCTTTCTTTCTAAAAGATTTATTTATTATGTATAGTGTTCTATCTGGTATAGTATTCTGCCTGCATGTACACCTGCAGGCCAGAAGAGGGCACCAGATCTCATTATAGATGGTTGTGAGCCACTATGTAGTTGCTGGGAAATGAACTCAGGACCTTTGGAAAAACAGCCTATGCTCTTAACCTCTGAGCTGCCTCTCCAGCCCCTCTTTCTTTCTTCTTTCTTTTTCATTTTATGTACATTGCTGTTTTGCCTGCATGTGTGAGGGGGGTCACACATGGACAGGAGAACAGGAGTTATAGATAGTTGTGAGCTGCCACATGGGTGCTGGGAATTGAACCTGGGTCCTCTGGAAGAGCAACCAGTGGCTCTTAGCTGCTGAACCATCTCTCTAGCCCAGATGATGGGATTACAGTTGTGTTCAGTCTTGCCTTGCTTGAGCTGAGCCTTCTGTAGTCTGAGATAAGATGCCTCTGTGTAGCCCTGGCTGTCCTGGGACTCTATAGCGCAATCTGTAGAGCTGAGCCCCTTTACCTAATCCAGCTGGTCCGCTCTCTGCGCATCTTCCGTGTGCCGCAGCTGTCTGCTGAGGTCGACACCCCCCGAGGAGGTCACACATGTGCAGCACGTGACACGCCAGTGTCTCAGAAGCAGGAGTGGTGGTCATGCTCAGGGGCTGATCGGAAGCAGGAACCTGTTTTCAACAAAAGTGTCAAACTTAACTTCAAAAAGAATTTTTCCCCCAAACAGTGCTGGGAACCAAACTCTCAATTCATGAGACGGGCTCTCACTATATTGCTGAGGCTGGCTTTCAACTGCATATCCTTCTGGCCTCCACTAGCATGCCCAACTGAGTTCAAACTTGAAGGAGAAATAAGAGGTAGAGCAGAAGGAAGGAAGGATGGCACCCAGGCATGTACCCACCAGGCATGGTGGGGAAGGAAGTTAGTAGGTGAGAAGACTGTGAGAACGACGACTAGGCTAGGGAGGGCAGGGCTCCAGGGTAAGCGGGGACCAGTCCAGACTGATTCGGGGTTCAGACTTTGTAGCAAAGAGGAAAGTTTCAGATAGGAGTGCCGTGGTCAGGCATGTGCAAGAAGGTGACTCTGGGAAGCAGAAGGAAAGAATAGAAGTGAGACAGGAGGGCAGGTTCCTTCTCTCAAAAGTGATCCAGAGTCCTCTCTCAGCTCCATTCCATGTCACGATCCTTACACAGCTACTCGCTTCTAACTGGCCATACCATCTGTCTTAAAAAATATAATTACGTTCATTCTAACATTTGGCCACGTAAAATTGAAAGTGTCCCCTAATTATTATTCCTCCTTAGTTTTGCATCGGAAAAGAACAGCCCAATTCCTGTCATGGTAGTGACATCATTTTCAGAGCCTGACCTAGGCCAGTCACCTTCTTTGTCTACTGCTTCTGAGGAGGAGCTGCCCAGCCCAGAGAAGGACAGTCGCAGGGAGAGCAGAACGATGGCCTATGCCAAGGAGCTCATCAACAACATGTGGAAAGGGTTTTCCCTGGAAGATTATATTCAGTACGACTCTGACTTCGGAACAGCTAAGAAAGCCAGAAGGAAACCCAAATCCTGGGTGCCCAAGGCTACGGTGCCCGTGCCCTTCCAAATGACGGTTCGAGACCAGAAGAAGAGAGAGGAGGCCTTGAAAGCTAGATCAGATCTGGAAATGAGGCAGAAGCTGCTCAAGAGCGATGAGGATGAGGCAGAGTGTAAGAAGAAATTCCGAGCCAATCCTGTTCCCTCCTACGTGCTCCTTCCGCTTTACGAGGACCTGGTCAGGCAGAGTGAAGAGCGGAGGAGGACCGCCAAGGAGAAGAGTAAGGCCGCGCTCCTGGCCTCCCAGAAGCCGTTTAAGTTCATCGCGAGGGAGGAACAGAAGCAGGCCATCCGTGAAAAGCTGCTGAGAGACCTTTTTAAGTCCAAAAGGAAAACAACGCGCTTTAAAGCCAGACCTGTGCCTCATTTTATTTACAGGCCAGTTGCTAATGGCAAGTCAAAGGACGAAGAGTTCTACAGGAACAAACGGAGGCAGCTGAAGTCCCGAGAGCTGCAGCAGAATCCGTCCTGGCCCTACCTGCCAGCTTGCAGGCAACTCAGGAACCCCAGAAGTCATGGAAGGCCAAGGCTGAGGCACAGGTTCCTGAGCCCTGAGGATGGAGACTTCGCTGAGGAACAGAAGGAGCCCTTCTCGGCACAGAGCGTTCCAAAATGCTCAACCCTTGGTAAAGAGTGCGGTCTTCGTGACTTCGCGCGCCACCTCTCTAAAGGACAGAAGGTCTTGGCAGACATCAGAGCAGATGAAGAAAATCTGAAAGAAACACGTGGGCCTTATCTGTCTTCAAGGTCTAAATCACCAGTAAGAAGCGCGTGGGCAAAGCCCAGGCCTTCGCAGCGCAGCCCTCCGATGCCCACCGTGTCTTCCCGGGGTCGGGAACAAGCCATCAGGTAAGCCGCTGGCATGGGCGCTGCCGGCCGCCTGGTTGCTGAGCTGGCAGATGCGGCCCTGTGGGTTTTAGCTTGGTAAATCTGAAATTACTAAACTATCTGTAAGGTACTGTACTACACGGTGGAGAATTGTTTGCTAGGAATGTTCTAAGAAACAAATGTGATTTCTGTGTTTCCTCGGGGACAGACAAGCTCTCGCCATCAGTCTTACATGGATTTCCAATTTCTCAATTCAGATTTTGGTCAAAAGGTCGCCTTATTTTTTCAGCCTTTGAATTATCCCTTGTCAAATTCTTGCTGGACAACTTTCTCTTTGGCTTAAAGTGAATTAAGCCTTAGTTTGTTGCCCTCAGGAAATCACTTGAGGAAAAGAAAATGTTGGAAGAAGAGAGAAATCGGATCCTAAGTAAACAGAAGCAAAGAACAAAAGAATTGCTGAAACTCCTGGTGACCCGGGTTAAGGCTTATGACTCTCACCACAGCTTAGCTCAGATGCTCGAATCCCGAGTAAACAATCTCAGGTATTGCGGAAGAGCCCGCGCTCAGATGCTGGCTGGCTTCCACTCAGTTTCCTTCCCTTCCCTTTCCTTTTTTTTTCCTTTCCTCTCCTTTTTCCTTTCCTTTTTTTTTCCTTTCCTTCCCTTTTTCCTTTCCTTCCCTTTCCTTTTTCCTTTCCTTTCCTTTTTTCCCTTCATTTCCTTTTTCCTTTCCTCTCCTTTTTCCTTTCCTTTCCTTCCTTCCTTCCTTCCTTCCTTCCTTCCTTCCTTTGTTTCTTTCTTTCTTTCCTTCTTTCCTTCTTTCTCTTTCTTTCCTTTTAACCAGGGGATACCTAGATATGAAATGGTATGACATCTTAATTTATGGATTTAAATACTCTTTGGTGTTTATACTCAGTTTACATACATATGTACACACATACACATATCTTATGATGAGAATCAGTGCATACACTCACCTCTATGGCGAAAACCCTGAGACCATATGGAGCAGAAGCATATTCTGTTATGGCCGTAGTTAATAGTTCTGCTCTAATACTCTCACAAAACCTTCTTATTCATATATGGGTACTCTTATTTATAAGTTATATAAATGTTTGGAATAGCTATACACATACAAACATATTTACATACACATATGATGCATATACACACATTATATATATGGTGCTGAGGATATGTGGATCAAAGCCAGCACTCTGGCTGAGCTGGCTTTATTCGTGTCACTGTGACTGTGCAATAAATCACCGAGAAAAGTCTGTAACACTGAGCTCCATCCCCAACCCAGAATTTTTTTTCAATTAACAAGTCAGTTCTGTTTTAAGTCTATACCAAACGCAAGGGCTCCAGTGAGCACGTCATGGGTACATGCTACCCTTCATGACTGTTTCCCTGTGCGCGCTAACAGCAGCCACAGAGCGCCTAGAGCCCTTGCAGAATACTGTAACTCTGTGGAACAGGAGTTTGAAACCAGTGTTGCACATACAAGTGGTCATGTTTAAGCAAGAAAAGCTCTCCTCCAAAGCTGGGTAAGTAGTATGACTTACTAACTTTTAATCTGATTTATAAGATCTGAATACATATATATTTGCTTTTAATTATTCTGAGTATTCCTTTACAGTACAGCATTAGCCTACAAATAGAGCCTAGGTAGATGAACTTGAGCAAAAATAATCCTTAGGAATACGGTGTTTACCTGTAGGAAGTTAATGCCAATGAGTCTTAACCTGAGTGAGCATACCTATGTAAAATATGATTAGCTTTTGTACCCATGAAACTCTCTTGTCTGGTTGCTAGTAATATATCTTACAGACAGAAAACCAGTGACTTTTAATTCCTTGTGGGAGCTATAGTCCAAAGAATAAGTACAGTGATGTTCAAGCATTTTGGTTCTCAGTTCTCTGTTACATGCTAAATTCTCATGAGTCCCATTTTCTCTCTGTCCTGCTCCCACTTAATTACTGTTGCTACTAACCTTTGGGTGATCTCATTTAAGAGGAAAAGAAAAGCAGGTTTGTTTGTTTGTTTGTTTGTTTGTTTGTTTGTTTTGTGACAGGGTTTCTCTATGTGGCTCTGGCTGTCCTAGAACTTGCTATCTAGACCAGGCTGGCCTCAAACTCAGAGACCCACCTGCCTCTGCCTCCCAAGTGCTGAGATTAAAGGTGTGCACCACCACCCTGCTTCTGGGTCTTGTTTTTGAAAACAAAACAAAACAAAACAAAACAAAAAAAAACAAACAAAAAAAAAACCCAATTTTTTTTTAAAGATACCTGATTTGGACCAGATTTTTCTTGGCTTTGTACACTTATAAATAAGATACTTTCAGGCCAGTTTGAAGTCTTTTTGTCTTGAAGAATTTTGAAATCAAAATGCCCAGACTGTTCCTATGGCAATACAAGATGTGCTTTCAGAATTTGGGATTTTTATTTGGGATTTTTATTCTGGACTTATTAGAATCTTTTCTTTCCCCAAGACAGGCTCCCTGTGTAGCCCTGGCTGTCCTGGACTCACTTTGTAGACCAGGCTGGCCTCGAACTCACAGAGATCCGCCTGCCTCTGCCTCCCTGAGTCCTAGGATCACAGGTGTGAGTCACCGGGCCCTGCAGCTTCTAAGAACCTTACCAGTCTAGAAAAGAAACCAAACTGAACTATTGGTCTCCTTATATAGCTTCTATAGCTGACCTGTTAAAATGCTGTTCTCTTTATCCAATTCCAGAAAGAGTGGAAAGGCAAGGATGAAAGAATACCGCCAGGAACTGGAGGAACAAGATAAGAAGTTACAGAACAGGCCGATGCTGTTTGAGAGAGTTGCGCAGGTCGTGTTTGTGGGGATTTAGGGCTGGTACCAGCCTCCTGTTTCCCGGTGCCTCTGGCCTCCGTGTGTGTGCGCTCACCCAGTGTCGCTGGCCTCCGTGTGTGTGCTCACCTCCCTCATGTGTCCTCTGATTGCTGGGACATGCTGTTTCTGGGGGCAGCTTCACCTAGTCTGCGAAGGAAGTAATCTGGCTTAAGACCTGAAGAGGCTCGTAGCTCAATAAAGAACATGCAGCCAACCCAGTCCGTCTCAAGACGTTACTGCCACAGTCTGCTTTTGGTGCCTGGTCTTTTTAGTCAGCCCAATTCTGGTTCTGGCGATGCTTTGGGATATGAATCGAACCATTTGGTGTGCGAGCACAGTACACAATGTAGGGAGACCCCGTCTCCTAAAAGCACTTTAAATTGGATATTTATTTACTTAAATTTTTAAAAATGTTATGCGTATTAGTGTTTTGTCTGTGCACCACATGCATTTATTTCCCGCAGAGATCAGAGAGTATTGGATACTGCGGAGCTGGAGTTGTGAGCCGCCATATGGCTGCTGAGAATTGAACCCAGGCCCTCTGTGGGAATCAGTGCTCTTAACCACTGACCCATCTCTCCAGGCCTAAAAGCATAAAAAAAAAAAAAAAGTAAATAAATAAAAAAGCAGATCTTCCTGCTTGCCCTGCTTGCCCACTGTCCTGTCAAATGGGTCAGTACACCTTGACAACAATGCAGTCAGTCATCCATTCCCAGGATTCCATTCTTCCCGTTTTCACTGGAGGTCTCAAGGGTCTCATGATTACCCTCCCCAGTCAGATTGCTTCAGGAGGGAGGTATATCATAGATGACAAACTCAAGTTCAAAGAAGGTAAGCTGTAAGTTAGTAAATGATGACACTAGGATCAGAACCCAAGCTGATCTGCTTTCCTTAACCCTTCCTCCCGAGAGGTAAGCGGCTGAGCACGGAAGAGTGCGTGAAATCCCTCTGTGCTTCCTGTCAACCTTCAGTTTTGAGACTTGGTCTCTTGTATCTCAGGCCTCAAATTCCTGCCTAGCCAAGGTGAACCTGAACTTGTGACTGCTGCCTCTACATCCTGAGTGCCGCAATTACGGGTGTGGGCCAGCGCTACTGGTT